>JAANDG010000932.1:0-35783 GCA_036852015.1 Pelodera strongyloides | reverse complement strand
AAGTACTGCGGTTTTTCTGAATGGCAGAGTAGAGGAGACAGGGCTTGGGATGGTGCTAGCGTGCAAGCTAGTAACGATACGGACAGAAATTTTTTTACCTGCGGTAAGGATGACTGACGGGGGACTTTAGCAAACTCGGCTTAGGCTTCATTTCGGTGGAGCAGAACCGCTATTTGCTCGTTGGCGTTTTCTAACTCTACCTTGGTTGCCGCAAGGTTTTGAGTCAAAGTGTTTACATCAATCTTCGGTTCGTAAGATGTTGTGTCAGAACGTTATTGGTAGGGTGAAACCCTTGGTTAGATGTAAAATTGCTCTGCTGAGTTACTTTCTTTGGCGAAGGACATACCTTGGCGAAATGTCCATGTCCACCGCAATTATAGCAGCATCTGTGCTGACCACGCACTTATAGCATTACCCATAATACTATTATAGCATTATACCATATTGTAGTTTGAAGTATACTGCGCACTTTAATTGCCTCTAAGTAAGCCTATATTAGTATTTCCAATAGTTATACTTTAATTTCTCCTTATGTCATCACTTGTCATGGACATCTTATTCAAATTTCTCGGTTTTTAGTTGAACCTTTTTGAGCTATTTTTGCCCCCTCGGTTTTTGTGTAAAGTACACATAGGGAAAATAGCATGCAAATTAGGAGAATTCAACTAATTTATTCCCACGCACTCTAGATAGTGTAAGATCATAGGAGTGGCGCGAGAATTATACAATTTTGAGTGATCCAAGACGCAGACAGTAATGATAAATTAATAGTATATCGCAGACTGTTAAATCTAGAATTAGGCTCCGCCCAACTCCTTTATAAGGAGACCCAAGGAACCTGAATTAAGACTGTCTACGGCCAAGAACTTCAAAGGTGTGTGTGGTTGAGCGTGTCTCCCGCAATCACCTCGTCAATACTACAAATACTTGTGTGGTTGAGCGTGCTCCCGCAAAAGTCTCCAACTTGTTGTTGTGTGTTGTGATTGCTTCAATAAATACTGTTGATAATACGGTGTTCTATTGACGCAAGATACACACACCCAGGAACCAAGTGCTGACTGACGGTGCAGTCAGTACATTTGGTGCACCTGGGATCGAAACCAGGACAAGACCCGCGTGGCAGGATCATTCGCCTTCGGATCTTCGTATTTCAACTGTCTCAGCAGTCTTGTAGGAAAGGCCTTACGCTGAGTACTCGACTCTGGAACAATAGCGTCAATACCGACACCTTCCACGAGCCGCATCAGAGGACCCTCACTGTTCGACATGTCGCAGTTGAAGTTATCCAGCAAGAAACGGGCCATCACCATGGCGCTGACCGCCCTTGAACGGAATTCTTGAGCAGCTTAGGAAGTACGTGGACGAACAAGTGCAGTTTCCGAACGATTCGCGGCAACTCCTCCTGTATATTGAGGGAAGAAGAAGTCACCTCAATAAGGGACGCTCGGTAATCGACCAGAGTCGTAAGTCCCTCAAGGAAAAAATGGAAGAACTCTTCACAAACACTGATGAAGGGGACGCAGATCAAGTGGCATCAACGGACGAGTATGCACAGCGAGTGGAAAGAATCGAGGAGGAGTGCGAGAACCTGACGTTCACTCTGATTGAACGCCTCGAGGAATTAGCCACCCAGCAACGTATCTCAGCGGAACTCCAACGGCAGGCAGCGGCAGCGGCATCGGCCCCGCCATCCAGAGGACCATCGCCGCCCGTGATTCCTGATGCTCGCGCCCAACAACCTCCGGCAAACAATTTTCGACTACCGGAAATCGCTCTGCCAACCTTCGATGGGGAGGTAGCAAAATTCGCCGAATTTTGGAGCGCCTTCGAGCAGGCAATTCACTCGAATCACTCGATGACGGCTCCTGTGAAGCTGCAGTACTTACGAACCCTGCTAAAAGGCCCTGCTCTGACAGCCGTCAGGAGCCAGCCATTCACTGCGGAGGGATATCGACACACCGTGGACCTAATCAAGGACAGATTCGGATCCGACGGCGTCGTTCGTGAGGAACTACTGAAGAAACTCATGGGCCTTCAGACTCCCAGTGTGAAGGGGTCTGCAGCACTTCTCAACATCATTGAGGACCTAGTGCGCAAGCTCAGAGACGCTGGGGAACCAGTCGACAACCAATTGTTCCTGGAAACGATCATCCGGAAGTTCAGCAACGAGGTCATTGAACGTGTGATCGAAGCCCGTTTGGCTACTCCAGGACCAACTACGGCCGAGAATCTGATGACCGTGCTTCGTACCGCAGTCAACTACCTGGAGATGAAGGACAAATTCTCCACACAGTTGAAAACTCAACCTGCGGAAGTCAAGAAGCAGCCAGAAGCCTCCGCCAATGCCGATCGTAGACCCGACCGGAAGGAATTCGGTCAGAAGAAGAACAACTTCCAACCGACCGACCGATCTACGTATCCGCAGCCCGCTGGCAACCATCAGCCACCGAAGAAGACGCTTGGACCAAGGACCGAAAATCCTGCTCCGCCTCCTTCGGCCGCAACAAACGATAAGTGCTTCGTTTGTAATGGTGCCCATAGCCCGTCCACCTGCACTCGGCCCATCTTCGCAACAAGAGAGGCCTTCCGCTCACAGCAGCGCTGTTTCCGGTGCAGTGGAACGGACCACAGAATCGCTGATTGCCAGAAGGTCTGTGACCATTGCAAGGGAGCACACCATGTCTCCCTGTGCATCCGACTTCGGGAAGAAAGGGATCGGAACAACGCCACCGCATCCGTCGCCGTCATCGGGAAAAGGAAGCGCGCCAAGAGTCGACCAAAAGGCACTCGGAAGCAACAGACGCGGCAGGAACGGAAGGACGATGAGAAGGAATACACCCTCGAAATAACGATCCAAGGCGACAATTCCGAGGGAGAATCACCCACATCAGGGAACGATCGAATTCCTCACTCGAAGCAGCGTTCGGTCGCTTACGTTGAAAAAAGGAAGCAAGCAACAGAGGCTCCTCGCTTACCTCAACGAAGTAACCAGGATCAGAAGGGTCCCAAGATTCTCAAAGGACCGAGCAGCAAAAAAGAGGAAGCCATCCACAACAGGAACGTCGAGCGCAAGAAGGGCAAGAAAGAAAACCCGGCGACTAGTTCGTTGATGGATAACAACTCAGCCATGCTCGTTGCTCCCGAGACTAAGGAGGATGCTGTCGCGGCCTTATCCGCTGGATCCGAAATGATGGTCGGAAAATTGAACTTCCGGGGACAGGAAAGCCCTCACACTGCTACTGTGTTCTACGACACTGGCTGCACTTGGACATTTGTGTCGGCAAACTTTGCTCAGCAACTGGGATTGAAAATGCTGAAACCACATCACCTGAATCTGCAAACCTTCGACGCCAACAAGCGGCAAGACTTCTGGGAAGTCGAGCTGGTCGTGGAAGCAGACAATCAGGCTTACAAGATCGCAGCTCTGGTAACGCCTACCATCCGCGCATTTCTGCGCCCCACGCCACCATCCAAAGAGGACTCCGAATACATCCGCGAACGAGGACGTCGAGCAGTATACGCGGAGGGAGATATGGCTAATGTGGAACCGGACCTCATCATTGGGCTAGGATCGATGCTAAAGTTATGTGATCTAACTGGCATCGAATATCTTCCATCGGGCAACTTGTGCCTCCCCACGGTCGGTGGAGACATCATTATCAAAGACCCGAGCAACATGGAAGGACCTGTCGCAAGTATGGTCGTGGAAGGCAAGCAGAAGGAGCCTGAGGAAGACAGCCCACGACCAGTCATCGTGGAGCACGATGCCCTGGCAGAGGAAAACTTCCTTGAGAAATACTGGGCCGTACAACTCGAAGGAGCCGAAGCTATGGTCCCCAAGGAAAAGGTCAAGGAAGAAGGACAGCAAGCGCTTCGAGAATTCTTCGAGAAGACAACGAAGTACCAGAAGACAAACAAGAAGTGGCACATATCTGTGCGTTTGCCTGTGGAAGAAGAACAGCGAGAATCAATGAGCGTCAACTACGGAATCGCAGCTAAGCGTCTCGAGAACTTCCTTCAGAAGAACAAGCGTGACGTTCTGCAAGCGGTCTCCGATCTCTTCGATGAATATCTTGATCGAGATATGATCGAACTCGCCCACCCACAGCGAAAGACAGGAGCTCCAGGAGAAGTGTGTTATCTTCCTCACCACTGCGTCGTGAAGATGGACAAGGCCACGACCAAGATCCGGCCGGTCTTCGACGGAAGCGCTGCGGAAAAAGGCAAAAAGAGCCTTAATTCCCTTCTTCCCACCGGTCGCGATGCTGTTTCTAACTTGACGGGGATCCTCCTGCGAGCCAGAGCAGGGAAGTATCTCGTTACAGGAGATCTCGAGAAAGCCTTCCTCCATGTACGGATCAACGAACTGGACAGAGATCTCTGCCGATTCCTCTGGGTCAAGGACGTCACCAAGTCGCCAACGAAGGACAACATCCTCGTTTATCGCTTCAAGGTACTGCCGTTCGGATTGACCAGCAGTCCTTACCTACTGAACCAGGCAATTCGCTTCCACCTGAACAACGGAGGCTTCGACGGAATAACCTGGCTGAGAAGGGACCTCATGAATTGTACGTACGTGGACAACGTAATCGTCGCTACAGATCAGCGAGCGACGGGTCACATCATGGAATTGAAGAGGTTCTTCGAGTCCTGCGATATGTGTATTCGAGACTTCAGCTGCAACGATCTCGATGCTATGCGATATCTCAATGATAACGAACGAGACGGCTCCACTGGTCCCATACCACTTCTCGGGCTTCATTGGGACCGAGACAACGATCAATTGCTCGTCAAGGCAAAGGTGAATGTCATGGACACCTTGACCAAGCGCCGGTTGGCCAGCGCAATCGCCAGCATCTTCGATCCGATGGGATGGTTAGAACCAGTTATTCTTCCCCTTCGACTCCATCTGCAGGAGTTGTGGAGAAAGAACATTCCGTGGGACACGGAACTAAAGGACGAGGAAGACCGGTTTCGAAAGACGGCAGACAACATCGATGGAACCGTTCTACGATTCCAACGTCACGCCGTCACATATAATTCCGACTTGGTTGTGTTCTGCGACGCTTCGGAAAAGGCATACTCAGCAGTTGTCTACGCCGCGGAAATCCGACAAGCAAACATTCTTATGTCGCGTACGAAGTTGGCCCCGCTCAAGGGAAATTCAACAATACCAAAACTCGAATTACAAGCGGTGACCCTCGGAATGCGGCTGCTCCGACACGTTCTCCAAAATCTTCCGGAAAAACAAGTGCGAAAATGTTACGTCTACACAGACTCGACTATCGTGCTCGCCCAACTGAACAAGAAAGAGCTGTCGACCCGAGAAGATGGCGTATTCGTGTTCAATCGGGTGAAGGAGATCCGAGACATCGCCAACGACAAGATTTTCTTCGGGGAAGTCCGATTTGGACACATCTCGTCAGAAGAAAATCCAGCAGACATTGCATCCAGAGGAACAACACCCAGCGGCCTCCACGCATCGAACTGGATGAAAGGGCCATCATTTCTGACGACATATGCTCACGGACCGGAGTGGCCGTCTACCACGAAACTGAAGAACATCATCGTTGATGTGGAACAGTCCCCGGTATTTAACGTCACACGTGCTGAGAACAGCCCACTGGATGAGTTGTTCCCGAAAGAACTGCTCCGAGAACCACGCCCGCCATCACTGCTTACGGCGCAAGAATCTGAGTGGACACGTCGAGCAAGGATCGCAGCGCTGGTTCTCCGCTTCGTTCGCCTGATAACGAAACCACGTCAATTCGCTGATCGAATTTTCAAGAAGGTTCCCTTCCTGAATGAGCACCTCGACGAGAAGAACCTCTCGTGCAAGGCAGTCAACACAGGAAAAATGTGGCTCGTTTTCCTCTCCCAGCAGCAAGCCTGGCCTCACCCGGACAGCGAGAAGGAACTGAAGAATCTGCGAGCATTCAAGGATCCTTCCGGAATCCTCCGGGCAACGCAGAGAATGACGGTGGACCCACTTCCCGACGTGGATTGCAGCCCTCCGATTGTTCCTGGGAAAAGCAGAGTGGCCAAGTGGATTGTCGACGACATCCACCGCAAGACACACGGAGGACTTCAGCCAACCCTTGCCCGTGTACGGATCTCCTTCTGGATCACCAAGCCCCGCTCAGTCATCCAGAAGATCATCCGCGCTTGCGTCCCGTGCCAAAGGGAGCGTAATCGCCCGTTCTCATACCCAGCTCAACCGCCGCTTCCGCATGAACGCACAATGGCAACCCGCCCATTCATGCATACAGGAATCGACATGGCTGGCCCAATCATGTACGCAACGCCCAACGGAAAAGAGAAACTGTGGATTCTCGCCATTGTATGTCTCACGACACGCGCAATCTACCTGGACACTGTCAAATCGCTCTCGACCAAGGCCTTCATGAACGCACTCACTCGTTTCACCGCGAGAAGAGGGGTTTTCGAGAGAGCACTTTCCGACAACCAGCCGAGTTTCATCCTTGGAGCGGACATTTTCAAGACACTTCTGTCTAATGAGAAGGACGAGGAGAACTTCGCACGACACGCAACCAACCAAGGACTCAGTTGGTCCTTCATCCCCGCATACAGCCCTTGGTGGGGCGGAGTATACGAAAGGATGATTGGTCTCACAAAGTCTCTGCTGCACAAGACCTTCTCTCGAAGAATTCCCGATGAGGACGAACTTGTCACAGCACTCGCAGATATCGAAGGGATAATCAACTCCAGACCACTGACGGACGTTCACACAGGTGACGACTGGAGTGTGCTGCGACCGATCGACTTCCTGCAGAAAGGAATCAGAATCCAGTTTCCAAGGGTTGTTATCGATGAGCTGGATGGAGGGTACTTCGTGCAACAGGATTGGGCGCTGCAAACCCGCAAGGAAGCATTGGAAGCCATCCGTTACACCCAAAAATACTCCGAGAAGTTCTGGACGCTCTTCAAGGAGGAATACCTTTCCGCACTGCGAGAAAGGAACAAATGGTCCGCCAAGTTCCCGAAGAAAGGAGCAGCTCAGAAACTTCCCATCGTCGGACAATTGGTACTGATTCCCAAGACAGGACACCGCTCAAACTGGCCACTGGCAAAGGTCCTAGAGCTGGTTCCAAGTCGTGATGGACAAGTCCGAGCTGCCCGAGTTCTTTTGGCATCCCACAGAGAGTCTATCCGAGCCATCTGTAACATGATTCCGCTGGAACTCTCACATGAGGCTGACGAAGGAAATCTGATCCCCACCACCCCAGAAACGACAGTCTGGCGACGCTTCAACTTGAAGCCACACGAAGAACTCGGGGATGCAAATCTTGAGATCGAGTGGGATGAAGAGGAGGAAGAGGATAACAGCACGGCTGATCCGGCAGTGGCAGCCATGCTAATCGCCGATGAGCCGGAACCTTTCTTCCGTGGTGTGCAATTCAAGAATGACCGCGAAAGACTGCAACACAGTGCTCCCCTTCTGTCCACACTCCATGGTCATGGACTTGTAAGAAGACAAGCTATTGAGGACCGAGTATGGCAGGAACTTCAAGAGCAAGAGGAGATCGAACGACAAATCGAGGAAGAACGACAATTTGAAGAAGATCGTTTCTACTACGAAGGCGACTATGGCGGCAACAATTGGCACGGTGGCTACGGAATGATATTCTTCGCGTGTCTCATGAGTCTCGCCCTTCCACTCGCTTCGGCTGACAACGTTCTCTCTCTCGTCTGCACCCCGACCGGTACAACGGTCCACAACGAACAGCGAAGACCGTTCACCTTGTGCTCGGAAGGATTCTGCGTCACCAGAAATGATCCAGAGACCACGTCCGACATCACCTTGCCACCTTCAATCCGTCTCGAACCACATCAAGTCACTCTCAAGTACCAAGACAACAAGGGAGGAACGACGAGCTTTCGGACAAGATGTGAAGGTGTGGACTTCTGCAAAGGATTGGACTGCACATTCTGCCCAGAATCCATCCTTAATGTGGAATGTCATCCGTGGGCTACTATCTCGATCATCGGCGTCCTACTCTACGTGATCCTCGTCGGGTTATTCGTGGTGTGTATGACCCCGTTTCGTATCGGAAGACCCCTGCAGTTGGTAGCACACGGCATCCGAAGAGTATGCACCAACCTCCGCAGGAAGCATACTGGAACGACGACTCGGAAACGATCAATCAGCAATTACGTGCTGATTCCCATCGCGTTGGTGACAATGGTGCGCGCAGCGATGGCGTGCAGCCAAGTCGACGTTTTAACTCTCCCGGAAACCACTTGCCAAGAAAAGAAGTGCAGCACAACCTTCCCTCAGATCTTCCTCCTAGCATCGGAGAACAGGGAAGCGTGTTCATTTCTGACGCTAAACGGCACAGTGGTAGCAGAAGCTCGACTCTCGTGGGACAAAATCAGACTGATTTGTCACAAGGAGACGCTGGCGTACTCCCTGGCTGTCAAGCACAAAGTCGCGAGTGTTAAGAGATGTCCACATGCTGGATCTTGCAAGGGCAGCGCATGCGAAGACGCTACACCGGACACCGTGATCCCAGAGTTACATGAGGCCAATCACCTACCGGGCGTCACGAAGTGTCAGGAGTCGTGTGGAGGACCCGGATGTGGATGCCTTCTTCCAAGTAACGCGTGCCTGTTTTGGAGAGAGGCATTGGAACCGGTATCACGTGAACCAGTAGAAATCTTCCACTGCCCCAGCTGGAGACAAGTCGCTACACTGAAGTTCAGTCTTACGCATCGGCAGACAAGAAACACGCATACTGGCACTCTGGAATTGGAGCTCAACGAACAACAAACAGTTGGAGGACACTCGTTCGAGCTGGATAGCATTTCGTGGACACCAATGAAGGTTCTGAACGACCCCTTTATCCGCCACAAGGAACATCTGGCGCTGTTCAACGATCGCTCTCGAATTCACCTGCTATGTGAAACTGAAGACGCCGCCAGAACTGTCAACTGTACGGCAAAACCGGAATGTTCATGCCGACCGACCGGAGACCGCCTGCAATGTGAATGTGTTGATCATGATATACTCCAGAACATGAAGGACCTCACCAAGGCACTCCCATTGTTCACACCAGCTTATGCAGTTCTTCCTCGGAGCTTGGTGCCTGAAATCCATACTTCGGGCAAGGCAATCATCACTACCCACTGGAACGTCTCGTTTAACTCTGCAAAGATCGAAGAAAACGCAGATACGTGTCATGTGGTACAAACAACCGAGCTACGTGGATGTTACTCATGCGCAAGAGGAGCCTTCGCGAACATCACCTGCAAGTCGCAGCAAGGCAAGCAGGTAGCATCCGTCAGATGCTCAGGACACGAAGGATTTATGGTTCCCTGCAGTCCTCAAGGTATGGAGTCTACCGTGCGAATCTACGCTCGGGCCAGAAACGTCAACCTGGCTTGTTCCATAGAGTGCGGAACAGGAGAAACGGGCTTTCGGATTCAAGGGGCACTCCACTACCAAGCGCACAAGTTTTCCCCACTGGGAAGCTTGAAGGTCTATGAAGAACAGCCGATGGAGGACTGGCCAGACTTTCGCGGCATTGTGGAAAAAATCCAAGAATGGAGCGGCACGTGTCTTGTAGCGGCCATCATCGTAGCCATAACGCTCTACGGAACGTATGTGTTTGGACCAGGCATTATTGCATGGATTCTGATGGGCCGGATGAAGAAGACCAAGCGGCAATGAACTGGCAGAACATCGGGACGCTCCAACCAACCGGAGTTTCGTATCACATACATTTTCGCTATGTAATAACCATCCACTTCCCGTTATGTAAGCCAGGATTAATTCGTCCCGATGAAAGAATTTCGTATTTCTACCCATCACCCATTTCTACTCTTCAATATTCCACTGGTTTCAACTCTCCGCTAATTATTGATGTTTCCCCGTGTTTTTTGTTAACGCGGTTCAAAGAACTTCTATCGCCAGACACTCAAGCGTCTCGCTTCTCTGGTGTATTACATCTCGCTTCTTTGTTCGCGGAGTCAGCTCGATAAAAGGCCAACAAGATGTTGTCACCTCGGCACCGAGCCAAGATGCACTTTACACTCCGCAGACCAGCCGCCAAGACAATGATTATGCAACCAACCTACAGGCCACGCCTCCCGGCTGCCCTGACTTTGCATGCCGTCACCTCATTACCAGTATCCAAAATGTCCTCTCTGAACCGTCTTGATTCGACCGTCCGAGACGCCTTTGGACAAAAGGCCCAAGCTCGTATTCTCGAAGGGCTTATTGCGTATGCTGATAAAAAACCTGCACCTCATTCCTGTGAATTCTGCACAAATGATCATTACCCAGCTTCCTGTCCACTCTCAATTCCTAAAAGGGTGGAACAATTATTCCAGCAGCACCGCTGTGTGGTCTGCTTGAACAAGGTGCTGGAGAAAAACCACACACTACCGTGCAAGCAAAGAGGATGTGCCAGGTGTGGCGGCGAGCATAATTCCCTGCTATGTATCCTGGGTGATACCCTCACCGGTCCCAGTTGTGCGCCTTTGCGCATTCTGCATAATCAGTTACTGTGTGGTTCAGAAATTCGAATGAACCAAATTCCATTCGCCCTACAGGATGCTGTTGTCAACCACGAAAGATTTCAAAAATCGGTGCCCAATCTCCTCCATAGCAGATCACCGTATGAGCCGACTGTGCCTATCGCAGAGATCACGAAGAGAATCCGTCTGTCGAAGAAGCAGGAGTGCGAAGCACCTAAACGCACCAGATCACCCTCTGTTAATTCTGGTGCTCCTGCTAAGAAGAGCAAGCACGTTAAGGCTCATGGACGATCGAAGCCGCGTATTCGAGGGAGACCCAGGCCTTCCAGCTCTAAACCGTCCAGTCCCGTACCTCCTAAGTCTCCTCGTCCTCCTACTCCCCGTCTCCGCTCCGTCACTCCAGACGCGGAAGAAGCCGCACCAGCTCCTAACATTGGTGAACAGGCAGGGTCGAGTAATATTCGAAATGTCATTCTCGACGACGACCCATTGGGAGATGACGAATTCTGGGCGGCAGCAGCAACTCGAGAGGAGGCTAAGGAAACCGCCACTGAGGACGACATGATTCAGGAACTGGATTATGAATGGTATGAAGAGGACCTTGATAATCCATCTGGTCTCTAAGCCTATTTATTCCAACCCTTTCCATGTGAGTTTCACCTTTTTGATATTTAAGTAGTGGTCACAGGGCAGTTCTTTAACTTTGCTTGTGTTGTGCGTTGTGTGTGTTTTTTTGGTTGTACTTTTTTTTCTCTTCTCCCGCTTATATTTGTTGTGTATTCTGAATATTTGATTGCCATGCATTATTAATTTTTGAATATGCCTTATGATTAATTGTGCCTTACTTGAATTTTGTGTTGCTTCAATTGCGTAGTTCTTTGCTAGTTTTTTCGTTTTCTTTGTTGCTTGCCTTATGTGTTCTTCATGTAAAATTTCCTTTCTTTTCTTTCTCTTTCCCATCTTGCCGGGGCGCGGAGTGTGCTGACCACGCACTTATAGCATTACCCATAATACTATTATAGCATTATACCATATTGTAGTTTGAAGTATACTGCGCACTTTAATTGCCTCTAAGTAAGCCTATATTAGTATTTCCAATAGTTATACTTTAATTTCTCCTTATGTCATCACTTGTCATGGACATCTTATTCAAATTTCTCGGTTTTTAGTTGAACCTTTTTGAGCTATTTTTGCCCCCTCGGTTTTTGTGTAAAGTACACATAGGGAAAATAGCATGCAAATTAGGAGAATTCAACTAATTTATTCCCACGCACTCTAGATAGTGTAAGATCATAGGAGTGGCGCGAGAATTATACAATTTTGAGTGATCCAAGACGCAGACAGTAATGATAAATTAATAGTATATCGCAGACTGTTAAAATCTAGAATTAGGCTCCGCCCAACTCCTTTATAAGGAGACCCAAGGAACCTGAATTAAGACTGTCTACGGCCAAGAACTTCAAAGGTGTGTGTGGTTGAGCGTGTCTCCCGCAATCACCTCGTCAATACTACAAATACTTGTGTGGTTGAGCGTGCTCCCGCAAAAGTCTCCAACTTGTTGTTGTGTGTTGTGATTGCTTCAATAAATACTGTTGATAATACGGTGTTCTATTGACGCAAGATACACACACCCAGGAACCAAGTGCTGACTGACGGTGCAGTCAGTACAGCATCCCTGATTGTTTGCGTTATTTCTGTTATTGTTCCTACCTTGTTTCCCTCCACTCCTGTACTTATTCTTATGGTTGGGGCGCCACTGGTAACCATTTCCATTCGGTGCGAAAGCCGGGTTAGTGTGGTCCACGGCTACTGCCACCGTAGGGTTCATAAGAGACTCAGATGAGGCTTCGCCAAGTAAATTGTTCAACTGTTTGGGCAAGGGCCACCGCCTTTTCAAAGTTTTCCCGGTTTTGTAGTCGAACGAAATATCGTTTGTCCCTACGAAGCTTAGAGACAAATTCTTCTAAAAGTCGGTATTTTTGTGTCTCCTCATTTTGCCCGATGGTTGCACAACGCACCATGTGTAATATGCGGTTGGCAAAAGTGGCGCATGACTCACCTGATTCTTGCTTTGTTGAAGAGAGTCGTTGTAAAGCCATGTACCGTTGTTGGGGAGATTCAAAAAACTGTTTAAGATGCCGCTTAACCGCTTCGTAGCTTTTCCTTTCAACTACAGTAAGTACCTCAATCTTTTCTCTTGCGGGTCCATCAAGGTGTGCAATTAAATAATTAGCCTTACCTTCATCGTCAATGTCACCTCCCTTGATCCGTAGAAGGTCTTCCAAACGACGGATCCAAACGCTGAACAGCGTATTTCCGTCGTTTCCCGAAAACGGCGATAACTTCAGTGGGGCTGGTTCACTAACCATTATATTAACTCTTGGTCTGATCGCATCAATTCTTTTGCTTATAGTGTTCAGCTCTTATTGACCTGACCTACCAATGCATCCTTGGTATTCTGTATGTTAGTTCTCAATCCATCATTCACGGATTGCTGGTGCCACAGCGCTGTGTCGAAAGCTTCCTCGGTGAGCTTACTTACCTTAATCAGATGCAGCCCCTTCGCGGGCTCATTCTCCTGGACGTCATGAAGCGCCTCCGCCATAAGTCTTCCGATGGTCTTTTGAGTGGGCCCGATACTATCGGAAGATTGTGATCTTGTGATCGTACATACGGAGCGGACAACACAAAGAAATCGGTGAATCGAAATAACAAAAAAGTTAAAACTCGCTGCTACCAGAAATGATCTGCAACTACGATAAGATGTGTGTAACACAGTAGGTAATGCACAAGCTTTATCGAAAGTAACAGATGGATTAATATAGGGAGCGGCCGCTCTCCTCGCGTCTCGCGGGGTCGTCCTGGTGGCTTTTATCCTCTCAGGTCGAACGAGGGCTTCGTTACTCTAAAAAATAGTTTATTAGTATATGTAGATATTCAATTATCGAATATGTTTATATGAATTCTTATCTGTCCGGGAAATAAGGAAGAATTTGATTACATATTGTAACGTTTTGAAAGTATAATATCCAGCTAAATGGTGAAAGAATAAATTAAGGGTACGGTATTGGGTACGATATAATTGGTTATAATTTGTGTGAGATCTAATGGTGCCTACCATTTACACTAATTAATTTTAGGATTACCGTAATGTCGGTTAGCGTAGAGCGTGAGCATCTTGTGCGGCGTCACTGGATCCATAGAAATTTGGCGTTACAGTTCCGCATCATGAAATATGTAAAACTCTACAGTTTAGCGTGCGCAATGCCCAAAATCGGGCACTATCGTTTTAAAATGACATTGCAAATAATCTTTTCGAACTTACCAAGAAAGTCTGTTTTCAGTGCACCGTCTGAGAAATGAACCTGTCTTTATGGGTCGTCGAGCGAGACATAAGAACATACACCAAGTGCCAGTTGGAAGCAATACTTCATTTAATGAAGGTTGCTTGCCTGTCGAGTCCAAAGCTTGTTGTATTCGAAGTAACACCGGCCACTGAACCGTAACAGTGATTTGTTCGTTGGCGACTTTAAAAACAAAAACAAAAATTTCGTCCGTTTACCAAATTTATTCCATATGGTAAGATTAAAACACGTTGGATAATTTTAAAATAAATATTTAGTGCTTTCTAAACACGCGTTGTGTCCAGTGCATTCTAAACCACAGCTCATTGCGTACGGTGGAGTAGCGCGTCGCGTCGCGCACTGCGGCTCTATTATGTAACTTTTCGGGATGGTACGTGTTTAGAAAGGTGACAGTTTTTAGTTTTCTTATTTAGTGTTCTCTTTGGTATGTTGTTTAGATTTAGTAAATTGCATATGCCTAGATTCTTTTAATAACTCAGGTCCACTTCAGGTCACCCCTATTTTGATCATTATATGTACTTGTCTATGTAACGTATAGTCAGCCGGATAAATGTTTTTCTATCGTGTGCCACTTTCGTATCGTAACTAGCGATTCAATAGCCAAGCATACCCTAGTAACTACCGCAAATATCACGCCTCGCGCTAGTTGGCCCTTATTCTAGCTTGGACGTTGCTGTGTGCTACTGTCCAATCAGCGCGAATGGGTGTGACAACTGAGATAGATATGTTGGGTCTTCCTGCTATGGCAAATCGCTGGTTACTACGCGAATGTGGCACATGAAAAATATATTTTTTTTTGCATTCCACTATTATGACACGAACAATAATATACCAGAGGAATGATAAAAAAATAGAGGGGTGCCTTAAGTGGGCTTGTTTTTTAACCTAGATTACATCTATGTTCAACGTAGTTTTTATCGAGTAAAACGTCATTATTCCATTTCTATATTTATGTATGCTTTGGGAAGTTTCTTAATTGACAAAGCTGCAAACACTTTGCATCCTACGTATCTTTCAGCTCATTGTCAGATGCACATTTGGACGTACGATGGTGTTTAGGGGGTCATGAATAATATCGATTTATAGTACCTGTCAAAATGCTGCGAATGCTGTTGGAGAATCCAAATCACCACTCTGACAGCGAAAGCTCTGCCGAAGAAGATAGAGAGTCAGGCAAACAACTGCAATCAATGCTCCCGAAGAAGAGAAGAGACCGCCCTCGCCGTTTCGAGCTTGCAGGTATTTTTCGACGAATACTGTTGTTTGTAGTTAGTTTATTCTACATGGATGGTGAAGAGTCAATAATATGCGAGTTGTGTTTGTGGCACGCGCAAAATATTGGGCTAAGCTCGTAAGTAATGACGACCGAAATAAGGTTGCTGTTCCGCAAAGAGATCATGCAAGAACTGACGTGTGTGCGAAATAATATACTTTGAATAGCGTTTCTACAGTTGTTTTACAATAACATCTTATGACTAATGTGTGTCTAGTCCCGAGAAATGGTCTGACTCCCTACGATAGTGAGAGTTCTGCAGAAGAGTGCATGATGTGGTCTTCCCGGGTATCTTTTACGGAAAATTGGCGGCAGGTGGGAGCACTATTATTCGATAGTAGGTTATGCCGATTCCGTGGCGAAAGGTTCTGTAGCTCAACCTTGTAAGATCTAGGCACCTGATTGATAGACATTATTTCTGTTCTATTTAACATAAGTGGCAACATTCAGCGCCCACTCCGAAGGAACTTGCATTGAAGCAGCTTCGTCAAGAGTATCAGGATACGATTCCGGAGCAGAAGAGGGATGACAACCGTTCTCCATGCGCTCCACCGCTGGCTATTTACAAACCGACTGAAGGTTAGTCACAAATACAACTAGACTGTGAAATTTGACTCCGCGACCCAACTATTGTCAAATGTTCAATAACTAGTACCGTCTGTTCGGTCCACTTAACAGCTCTGCCGCGGGTGTCTTGCAACACCCTTTTTGGTTGTATATTATGCCCACGCATAGGAGTTAATCAGTTCTTATTGTTATTGTTTCTAGATACCAGCCATGCGGTATATTCTTCTTTGTATTGGAGCGTTTTCTAGCAATTCAGTCAAAAATTTGGAGTTTGCAGTCTATATTTTCATTGTAACCCCGTGAACTGGGCTGATCGAAACCGGTGACCAAACTTGAAAACAATCATTTTTTTTTCTTTATTGCACACAACTCTTTCTTATCTAAATTTTACTTTTTATGTATATTTTTCCTTGATCTTGGTTTTTGGATACGACTTGTGTGGCCGTCCGACATCAGTATCGTTCTACGATGGCCCCTTGTCTGACGAACGCTCATCGACGTTGAAAACTGAAAGGAAAAATAACTTATTCGATTAAATAATTCAACTCCTTTCTCGACTCGGTGACTGCAGTTGCCATTTACAAACAGCAGCTGCCGTTTAAAGTCTGAAAATAACAACGGAGGAACAAATTCAAAACTGTATTTGGACCAATTTTTCAGTATCCGAATACCTGAAGAGAAAAACTTCATTTTGATACATACATATCCGGACAAAAAGCGAACCCATAATCAGATCGAACGAGTGACTACATTATTGAACTGCATAATGTCGATGCTGATTACGGCATTCTTTTGGAAGAGCCCCTGTGAACAGCCTGATTCAAACCAAACGACAACCAAGGCTAAGTTCCGATTCACAGGTGGAAACAACTGTGATCGCACAAGCTCCGGGCAAAATCAATAATGTCGGGCGGATTGGTACAGCCAGGGAACGTGGTGATAGTGATCCTAACCTGGTAGTGGAAGATAAACCCACAAGTCCTAGCGGATACCGAACAGGAACTTCTTGAAGTTGCTGGGTCAGACCAGAGAACCGTC
The DNA here is from genome assembly GCA_036852015.1 of Pelodera strongyloides. Lineage (NCBI taxonomy): Eukaryota > Metazoa > Nematoda > Chromadorea > Rhabditida > Rhabditidae > Pelodera > Pelodera strongyloides. The sequence continues at coordinate 19,040 of JAANDG010000932.1, read as the reverse complement.
GCTATTTTAGTCTTGCGACGCTATCGGCCACCAAACTTCTCCCACTCGACCGTCCTAGTGGACACGAGACAACTCGCCGGAGCGAGCGGGGTACACCACCCAATTTGACTACGACAGCAAACATTTCAACGAAAAACTGAGCGAAATTCCAACTCACCATTCTTTGAATCGACCACAACTCCTTTCTCACAGTCGGCATCCCTGAGAAGTGAGTCGTTCCTTCAAAGAAGAGGCGATGCAATCTGAAAAGAACGGAGGCAAAATTAAAGATCGAAACAAGTCCACCTGCATTTCGCGTCGGAAGCGCACTCGGAAGAGGTGGAATCGACGAATACGCTGAGAAGCCGATGCCAGCGGGAGGACGAAAGGATCAATGGGTTTCACCGGATGAGAATAAGCAATTCGTGCAGTACACAAGGATTGCGCAAGGAGAAGGAATTGAAGCGAATGAGGAGCAAGAAATTGAGTCTTTCCGTACCTCATACTACTAACATAATTTCGCGCATTCTTCTCTTAACAAAAAAAAACTTGTTTGCTATTTTTGCCACTAAAAAGAAACTGCAGAACTGAAAACTAACCGGAATCGCCTCCAGGCTAATTCGTTCCTCCACTACCGAAACGACGATCATCCAGTTCAGACTTTGTATGTCTCCGCTGAAAAATTTATGCATAGATCCATCCAATGGAAACCCCAAAAATTCAATAACAACCCATCTTTCGCCGTAAACTCGAGCTGAGAAACACAACCAGACTGTGAGGTTAATCCTCAGCCGCAGCCTTCGACCATACATGACTGGGAAGACTTGCCATGATTTGGAAGCCCTCCAGTCATCGGCTACGAGAAGCAGAACCAGCCTGTAGAGAAGATGCCGACTCCTTCGGTGCTCGCGGTTTTCCATGACCAGCAAACGGACCTGAAAGAAGAGATGTACACGGACGAAAAAAAGGAAAAAAAAATAATAAGCGAAAAAGCTCGACATTTGCTACTGCTTATCCTCAGTTTTGTCTCTGTTTCTTTTTTTTTTAAACGAAAATAGTAATAACTCAGCAAATGGTTGTAACTATATGGCTTTTGCCACCGGAGGGGCGCGGTGCGCCGTCTACTGACATGAGAAACGTACTAAACTAATATATAACAATACTCTCATAGTGAGCAGCGAGAAAGAGTGAAATCGAAATGACGCCGGCCGAGTTGAAAAATATTCGCTCCCGCCGTACCGCAACGCGCGCCGGCCGCGTTGCGCACTGCACTCTATAGAAACTCTCTTGGCGGCTCGGGTGTCTTACTGTATAGACCACCTACGAAGCCAGGATCCGGTTGATTGAGGTCGACTCGGTTCAACTAATAACAAAATAACTCAGTTCTTTAATGGACAGATCTCTAGTCAAAGTGCGTCAAGTCAAGGTTCCTGCCTTTTCCTCCCGTTACCGCCCTTCTATTGAATCATGGTTTTTCTGTAGGTCATACAAGTAGGATCTTTCGTCGGTGAAACCGAAGCCCGGATCCCTCAACTTACCGTCGCGGCATTTTTCTTTTCTCATTGTATTGCTAACGAGCCGTATTAGTAAATCCTTTATAAACTCCTCACTCTCTTTATAGGGCTTTGGGTCGGAAGACAAACACACAACAATTGTTTATAAAGCGTTGCCACGCCCAAAATACTCTGGTCTCCAACTGCGCAGCGCACTCCTACTCGGGGGCTCCCGCGCCTTCTTTTTTTGCCCCCTCCTGGTTGAGGACAAGAGCCCCCGAGGCCCGAGGCACCGCGCGCCTTGCCGCGAAGTTTGCAAACTACGCGACAGGGTGTACCCACCTCTGCGCGGTGTTGCCCCCCCCCCACTCTGCGCGGTTCGCGGCTTTCTACACGTGCTCTCGAATTTGCGCGGCGGGATATTCGTGCACTCCAATTTGCGCGGCTGGGTGCGGCACCCAGGAACCAAGTAGAGTGACCAAGCCGCGCGAATAGACATGTCAACAAGTTTCTGGGATTCCTTACGATAGATTGCTGTTTCAATAGGGCGCATAAAAAAATATTCCGGTTTACTACATTTGACACAGAGACTCAGAGGAATGATGCAAAAGTGGGTTCCTGGAGTGGGAATTATATTCGATGTTTAGAGCCTGATCTCCTGCACGGTTGCTATGATGCACCGGAAAGCCCCAACGACGAGATGGCTGAAATCTGCTTTGCTGCGCCGGAAAGCTCAAACCAGGAGATGGCCGAAATCCCAAGTAACGCAGGTATTTTTTATTGCATTCGACCTTTTTTTTTTTACAAAGATTTAGCTTTTTTAATTTCTTTTACGCTTCAAGAGCGAGCACAAGAGAGTTCAAATTCAAGCTTTGCTTATGACATGTTCCGCAGAGTGTTTCCAGCACTTACTAGTAATACGCAGTGTTTAGGTCGTGCTGTGGAGACTCCGGCGAAGGAAAAGTCTTTTTATTAGTACGATCCCCCTTGCATATCATCTTTGCTAATCCTTTATGTCTCCAGACAACTCTAGGTTTTTTAACTGAGATGAAATAACAAGATACCGAAGCAATTTTAGAGTTATAGTTAAAATCGTTCGGACTTTTAGCATTACATCATGAGATTTTTCAGCAACATTTTTTTTTTAAATCTGTACCGCACTTTCTGATCATTAGAGCATATGGTCTATTGCGGGTCTGTATTAATGAAGGTACGGTGCGTTAGTGTCTGTTGCGAAAAAATATAGTTAGAATGATTTATTATTATTTTTTTAATTGCATTCATAGGCATATTTACATATTTTCTAATTTCTTTTGTTGGTCGCTCACTCATCTGTCTTATCAACTGTCAGTGTTATTCGGCCTTTTCGACAGTATTACCGTTATCTCTTCTACTTTTTTAAAATGTATGTGCTCGTAATATATTTGCCGACTTTGGAGGATTTTCGTTTTAGTTATATGCTTTTTTTTGTTTATCAGGGCCCCATGTTGAAGTGAATTACCCGACGCCGTATACCTCGTCATTCACAACTTGCAGTTGATCTCTTTGTTTTGTGCTTTTGTTGCGTCATATTTGTTTTTGTCTCCGTTTGATTGTTGGGATTGTTGTTCGATTTATCATTGTTGCATAAATTATTTGAATTTACAGCGATTAACCAGTTGAGACGCAACAATCAGACACACAGTACCACGTCAGTGTCGGTCTGAATAGACGTTCTTGTGACATTTTGACGTATTCTTCTTGTTCGTCACATGAGTTTACATATTTGAACGTAAAGTACGAGGGGGAATCTGACTGACAAGCCATTTCAAAACATCAATTAAAAAAGCGAAGAGCCATTAGGAAGATAGAAAAATATAAATGACTTAGGAAGTACAGGGTTTGTGGACATAAAAGGAAACCAAACACTACTATTTTCTTACAATACGCGTTCCGGAGACATCTTTCTGTATAGGCAGACCCTTGACCCATAACAGATATTGATCATGCTAAGCTATCTTCGGCAGGTCGTTGAAGAAACTCACGTGACAATAAACGATGATGTGAAATGTAAACATGTGTAAACCCAGTTGCAATATCTGATATTGTTGTATTGTGCGAATTGTATTTGAAGAGTACGTATCGTGATGTTGTGAGCTCTTAATCTTCTTCTCTTATTTGTGAAAGTACAATTGAAAAACGAGGAAATCTGCAAACAATGAATGAATTTATTTGTACGCTGAACAACCAATCAATACTTGCATTGGTGAGCGGCCGTTCGTTGGGATCCCACTCGATCGATAAATCAATATTCTACTGAGTATCTTTCGATTTCGTGCAAGAGAGAGATAAAGAGAGAGAAAAGGGATAGAGACATAGAAGTGTGCAAAATCTATGACAACTAACAGTGATTGCACAACATAGTTCGATATTTCATTTGTTTTTCATTATTCATTCCAAGCATAATCAATTAATAACCTAAATAAGTTTTCAGTAAACATTGTGAATAAAACAAGATCTATTTGCAGTTATATATTGAAAGGAGAATTTTGGCATTCCTCTCGTCCATAATGAACAGCTGGGGGTCGTCATTAATCCTGAAATGTAGTATATCCATTATTTGAAAAATGATGCTATTTTGAGTGAGAATTTGTAATATACTGTAAGAAACATTATTAGGTAGAGTGTAGAGTCCCTCTCCATCTTAGTCACCTACTCGGGGCATACATTATAAGTCAGAAATCTCGTGACCGTCTATTCAAAATGTATCCTTCACACTGTTTCTGGAACATTGCCAAAGTGCACTCTAACTTGAACCTATAATTATTATTGCTATCTTAAGTTTACTCACTACTTGCGTCCAAAACGAAGCACTCCGGGTACACTCTTCTTTCCAAATCTCAGCACCCCGGGGATATCACTTCTCTTTCCGAAACGAAGTACTCCGGGCATGTCCGAACGCTTTCCGAAACGCAACACTCCTGCAAACGAATGCATATCATGAACAATAACACTTCGACTACAATGATCAACATTTCTGCAATGTCTTAACAACAGTAGTTTATAACAACGCTCCAAATAACCATTCAAATATCGCGTCCTGTTCCACCCCTCTTCAAAAATAATATTACGCATGTAAGAATCTCACACTGAACTATTTTTGCCCCACATCAGCTTGTTCATTGATGCCAGAGCACGTATTTTTCGCTTGTTTTCCTTGTGGTTATAATTGAAAACATGCTGAACTCTTGGAAACCACTAGTATCCTACTCTGAGTGACTGAGACACACCGGAAACCTCTAATGGTGAATTGTTTTCAAGAACAATAGGGTCTTTTCACTTGCTTTGCGAAGAGATTTTTTTGCTGCAAGACAACCATACGTGGACATGTGTTTGCTTAGTTGTTTTGTTTACGAGTTCATTATTGAAATATGATTAGTTGGAAAGGCGTTGCAATGGCGAATCAGGACACACATTTTGAAAAGTTCCGAAAATAAAGTAAAACCCAGAATGATGTAACCTAAGCCCTTATTTTTCTACGGAAATTCATGGAGTATTTACTGTTTTGTAGCATTCTGCTCGGAAGAAACAATCTAGTTTGACAAAACAGCTCTTCCATTTGCGAGCTGAGAAAAGTTTGAGTGGGATTCACAATTAAATAAGATAGAGTGGTGAATACACAGTGACAAACAATTCTGCTTAAGAAAGGAACCTACTCCAATGAAAGAACAGATTGAATTTGTGGAAACTAGCAAATTGAGCTGTACTTGTTTGGGTGAGAAATTACAGTTTTTGAGCTTTTGTCCGCCCACTTGCACTCTTTCTCGTATTTTTATATATGATACCAAAACATGGGCAGGAATTGTGTTCTAAACAATGAAAAGCTAAGATACGGTATTTTGGGTGCTACAAAATGAGGCGCCTCGTTGGAAACTCTCTAGGTTCGAGACTGAAATTGAGGTTGAAAAACCTTCTCTGATTACTTCTACTGTCTTACCGGGGACACTCTTTTTTTCTTGATTTTCACTTCTTTTTCCGAAACGAAGCACTCCAGGCATCTCCTTCTTTTGCATCTAAACAAGGAATAATACAAAAAATGTGACTAATGTCAGATGCGCATAATGAAAGAAAAAGCAGGAAGCTCGAGTGAGAAGTTCATCAGAGATTGAAAAGCATTCTTTCTACTGATATGTGCGAGGCTGACAGACAGAGAGCGGAACACGTTTCATACGACACACCATTTGACGGATCCCTTCGCGATTTTTCGGGAACATCTTGAAGGAAAGGTTGAGTTGAGTTTAAAAATAAGAAACAAATATGATGAACTCACGGTCACTGTGCTTGACGGTAACAAAGAAAGACGGTATGTTTTTATGCTAATAAACCTCCTACCTCACTGTCGGACCTTCCAAAACGAATGAAGGACTGGGCCCTCTTTCCGAATCGAAGCACACCGGGCATTGCTGATTCAATGTCTGAACTAGTCAATTGAAACTCAGTAGATATACATGGGACCCCATCTTTCACCTCTGTACTTGTGGAAAGACCTGCGGTATTATATGATAAAACAGTGTACCTCGCTTTTCGGCCATGTGGGCGTAGTCATCGTAGAACCGAGACGGTTGTTGGTGCATCTGAGACAAGGCGTCTAGGAGCTCGGAAGTCTCTTGGTCATATCCCTGAGGTAATTGATCTGAAACATTGATACTGTTGGAAACCATGCAAGAGGCGCTTTTTCCTATACTCACTTCAATCGTACTGCGAAAAATTGGTTCCGTTTTCGGTATATTCATTTAGTAGAGTTTGCATACTCCAGATTGCTATGTGTGTGTTGCCTTCTAGTATTTAGTATCCCACGACTAAGCTCTAAAGTTCACACACACTGCATAGGAACTCTTTGATTCGACTTAAATGAGTACAAAGACTTGTTTTATATACTTGTGTATCATATAAAATTGAGTGCAAAGAATGGTTTTATATACTTGTGTATCATATAATCAAAAATTAAAATATAATATAATAATACAATTATACAATACAAAGTTATTGTATGCATGTATTGTTCCAAAGATTTAATAGCCCTGTTGTTATACAACCATAGTCTCTTTTTCCTTGAAAAATACGAGATCTTTTTTGGGGAAAGTAATACAGAAGCTGGACGGAATCCCCTCACACATCAACCCATATCCACATGATATATTGGTGGGTCCTAAGAGAATACAACACTTTTCCTTTTTTATTTCTTTCGTCCACAATTCACGTCATAAAGAGAAGTGGCGAATTCGACTCTTCCATAAACTCTGCGCAGCCTTTCACTTGCCTCCATGCCCATCTCCCTGGGGAGACACCGATTGAAAACAACTATCAAAAATAGATTAAGCACTAGTACAATTGCTGAGTGCCTTCCCCATTTGAACCATCGAGGCTTGTACGCATACCAATTAAATACCAGATTGTTTTCTACGATCTCATCATAATCAATTTGGACGATTTGGGCTATTTTATGTTAAGTCCCTCCGAGATGTACTCATTTTTTCGTGACATTTCCTCCGTAACAAATCTGAATATTTATACCGAATATTCGAACAAAGGAATACTACGAATTGGGTGGGGGAATGCATTATCCGTGTGTTGAAAAGAATATATTCCAATTGAATACCAATATGAGTGTCTCCGAATCTCTCAACTCTTCTCTAACTTTCAGTGAATTCGCGCACTACGAACAGGAAACCAAATCAAAAGACTAACTATAAAGTATGATGTCTCCGTGGAGTAATTCTGATTTGAATCACGAGAGCGTTACGGGATTGTCGAAAATGTGCCTTATATCGCAAATAAATTTTGAGTCAAAATTCGCTCGAATGGATTTGTCCCAATCATTTACTCAAAGAATTTCTTCAAATACAATTTGCAAGGACCGTTAAACCCCCACTTGTTGAATATGGATAGTAACGCCATAAAGCAGACTCTAGTTAGGGCTTACCAGTGTTCTATTTCTACTGTGTCATAACTTGTTGCCACATTATTTACATTCGTTTAAGCGCGCTCAAACTTCCACAAACACCCAAGCAAATATGGCTAAAAGAGTGCAAATCAAGTTCCAGTTAGCTAACATAGAATTTGGTCTGTCCAGGGAGTAGCCGCCCATAAAACTTTGCTCAACAAACATTGGATGTGCTCCTAAACATTGTTTCAACCGTAATGGGCATTTGAACACTAATTTCTACCTAGAACGATGAGTTAAACAACCGCGGAATTCGTATAAATTATGCATGCGAACATTGAACAATACCTGGCAGCTCCTCAGCTGAAATACTGACCATCAGTGAGCAGAGGCCAAGAAGAGCGACTGCACCGAGTTGACCCAACATTTGCACCACTGCAAATTATAATAGAACTTGCGATTCAAAAGAGTCCCGAAACATAATCATGAATCATTGGAGTAACATAATAGGTAGATGTCTTCATAATGAAGGAAAACTGGATGTTTAGTTTCTTAAATGCAGCGGAACGAGTCAGAGAATCAATGAAGCTACGTCTTACATTCATACTAACATAGCAAGGAGTGATTGAGTCAGAGTCGTGCACAACTGAAAGTACTAGCGTTCTTATCATGATCAATTCCAACTACCGTACTACGAAAGCGAGTAGTGGTGACCTTCAAGTAACTGGAATGAGGTCTCATCTGGACAATTCACTAACACACGAGGGTGGGGCTTCGGAATTGCGAGTGTAAACTTGTCCAATTAATTTCACCCTCCTGATGCACATCCGACAGTTTTATTGGACAGAATGTGTGATATGCTTTGGATTGACTGCTTTCCAATTGCCTCAGCCAACGTACGAAAATGAGATCATTCGAATGGGATACTTCTGATGTATGTAAATAGTTACCCTTTTCCTAATACACGCAAAATCTCACGCAACTATTGATGTAGTATTACACACGAGTGTATGAGGATCTTATGGTACATCACTATATGTGAGCACACAAAAATCGCTAATCATAGTGCAGAAACAATAAAGAATGTCTAGAGCGAAACAAACGTTAGAAAGCAATGTGGCTACGGATGCAATTGCCGTTCATATTCAATTCACATAGATTGGAAGTCATCAAGTCGGAAAAGAATCATAGACAACATTTTTCATGAACATTGTTTAAAGTGGAATGAATTCAAGCCTTATCTGGAAGTTATGACTCGGAGAATGAGAAAACTCTTAGGCTTTGCGCCCCTATATACCCCGCCCTCTTCGGTAGAGAACTCCGAAAGGAAGGCCCAAGTTGATGGGTTAAGGCGAACTGGGTCCTGGTCCAGATAGAATTCGTTCCTTCGAATAGTCGAAGATGGAGGAGATCGTGGGCGGAATGCACAAATTTCCCTCAGAAAACAGAACACTGACGTCATCAACAATGTCTCTGCTTCTGATAATAAATTATCGGAGTGGAGGATATTTCTGGACTAGAGCAAAGACAAAAATAGAATAAAGTTGTCTTCCTCTACGAAGTTTGTGCTATTCAGATATTGCCGATAGTGTGTTGAATTAAGGAACTTGGTAGAACAGAGTTATGATATGCGAATGAATTCCTGTGAAAATACATAAGGTCGTCTAGATTTCTATTAACCAAAACCACCAGAATTTGTCAGAACACCCCACAGTAGACCTTCAGGTGTCCATGTGACCGTCCATGTGATATTGTTGCTATGCATAGAAGGGTAATACTTTAAACCACGATGTTGCATTCTGTTCACGTTTAAAAATATATGACTAGTTGGAGCGGAGCTCTAAGACATGGCATACTGTGCTGATGAAGAGCCCATATTAAACTATGCACCCAGATTTTACATATTTTATATACTGTTCGGACTCGAAATTTGATAAGCATATCACTGCGTTGGTTGATATTTTTTGGCTGGAATAGTCCATTTTATTAAAACGCAGAAACACGATAATATAATAATATAATATTTATTACGCACACAAAAATGTACACGCACAGCTTGTCGATATCTTCCCTGATCGAACGTTGGTTTTTACTTAGTAATGGAAGAAAACAATAACAGATTGTGAGAGGGTATTTATTTTCCTTGCTACGCTCCATTAGGCATGAACGGTTCAGTTCCAAGTGCCACAATTGCATTGTACTGGATTCTACTTTGGCAACTCACCACACATATTTTTCCAGCACTCGACCTTGGGCACACATTTTAAACTGAATGGTTTCGGCCTATTTGTTCCTCACATCTGGGCTTTCTTTGGGTCGTTGTCATAAAGAGTTTTAGTCGGTTTGTCCATTGGACCCACGATTGACCCCAGAAGCCGAAACAAATCGAATTGAAAAACCCAATTGAGGACTTGAGAACCGCTTTCGCCCCATTTAGTGCAAAATCCAATCATTTGCTTTAGATCAAAAGGTTTCGAAATGATACTTTCAATTAGACCAGGTAAAAAGCATAGTTCCTAGTTTGTTTTGACAGAAACAATCACTATTATATTCGTTAATTCACCATTCAAGATTGCTTTGTTTCTAGTCAAAGCCCCACTTCTCGACGGTTCTTTGCAGAAGAACCTCTGATCTACAGTACTCCAGCCGCTCGGGAGACATAATTCGAACGCGCGCGCCGCGACGCGAACACCGCGACGCGCCATATGGCTCGGAGAACGCGGATCAGAAAAGGATATAAAAGAGGGCCGACAGCCCGAATCACCAGTTTTTTGTTCGAGACCCACGTTAGTGGCTGGTAGCATACGTCTGATATTATTATCAGAGTATCGTGGCCACACATAGTTGTCGCATGTATCGTTTATCGTACTTTCGCGTTCATCTATTGGTTTTATTACCTGCATCTTATGATGTTCTTATTCCAGGCATGGCGAGGTCAAGCTCAAGATCCCGTTCCAGATCTCGTGAGCCTAGCTCCGATAGGAGATCTTCTTCTGAGTCCTCGAGAGGATCGCGCAGATCAAGGCGTTCCAGGTCGGCGTCGCAAGCAGAATCCGGCGAAGACGGGGAGATAAGAGAGTCAAGCTCTAAATCGGTATGTAGACCCATATCTCAATCATAATGTTGGCGTTGCTGTCTCACACCGCCTTGGTTTAGGTGATCTACAGATTAACCAATCCGAGATCATAATGTGCATTATCCGGATAATTTCGTGCTATATTTACAGTTTCGGATCCCCAAAAGGAGCGCCAGTTCCTCTAATTACCCAGCGGCCCCTATGGTAGAGGCTGCTACGACGCGGCCCGAAAGTCCGGTTTCAGCGGAACAGATGAAACTATTTACTGAGATGGCACAAGGGTAAGTGATGTACACGGTTGCGAATATCAAACTGATAGCTCTCGATGTTGCCGGTCTTGGGACGAAACCGACAACAGAACATTTCGGTTATCACTAGTGATCGGCGTGCAGATTTATTATGGATATTAAACAGCGGGCATTTTATTGTTTACCGTGTTAACACTCGCTCTGTTTAGGAATGGATGGACGTCCGTGCAGCTCACGGACTTTATCAACCGTACTCCGGCACCCGGTGGGAGTCCGCTGGCATACGCGCCTTGCATTGATCGAGCGTTACGGCCAAAAGGAAGCCTTCGCCGTGTGGAAGCGTCTTGGTCATACGTCGGAACCCTGCACAACTGTGCACTAGCTATTGCAGCAAATATCGTAACGGCTGGGTGAGTCGAATTGGGCGTTTTTGGGGACTGAATTTTGCCTCGTTACACAATCAGTATGATTGAAATACCTCGTTACACAATCAGTATGATTGAAATACATCTGACACACGCTTAAGAGACTCTCAGGGTGCTATACATACTGGCTATAGCGGGCAGAATCCTTGCCCCGCATAATTGGGATGCGGCTCGTCATAAAGCTTGATTAATTTCAGGAGTCTAATCGAGGCCGGTGATCCGGCCAAAGCTCACGAATATCTCATGGCGTCTACCCATTTGGTGGCGGGACAAGTATCCGCCTTTATTCACTTGGAACGCGAAACCGTGCTGCGCTCTCACGGGGTCCCTATCCAACCCATCTCCAATGAGCTCCGCGACGCCCGCATTCAAAGGGAGTCCCTCCAAGTGCAGGCAGATGGGAGCTCAAGAATAAACCTCTTTGGGGAAACGGTACTAAAGGCAATTGAGGAATCTTCGGGATCGTCGGACTTATTGTCCAAGATCAAGCCCAAGACCGTCCGCCCGCAGTACCGGAAACGTGGCCGGTCGGTGTCGCCCCCCCAGTTCAAGAGACCAAGGGAGGCCAACCAACGTGGTGCTCATCGTAACGGCCCATACGGGAAACAAAGGTTGGTGATTCCTCTTGATTGCCCAGTTTACCACTATCAACCCAGTCAGGTAGGTAGGCGCCTATCCAGTTTCATTGAACAATGGCAGTCCCTAACCGACAATAGCGTTATTCTGGGCTACGTGGCTGGTTACCGTTTACGTTTTAGTAAGGCACCCCCTAAACTTGTAGCAACCGCCCCAAGGGAGGTGAAGACACGAGAGGTTATAGAACTAGAAGCGGTAGCCCTGCTAAGGAAAGGCGCGATTAGAGAATTGCGCAAGGGGGAGAAAGCTTTCTTTAGCACAGTGTTTACGGTACCAAAGAAGGACGGGACATTGCGGCCCATTATAAACCTTAAACCCCTCAATGAACTATTGGTGACGACACGATTTAAGATGGACACCTTAAGGTCCGTAGGAGATATGGTGCGCCAAGGGGACTTTCTAGTGAAGGTAGACATAAAGGACGCATATATGCATGTCCCAGTACATCCCGACCACCAAAAATATCTGGCATTCGCTGTGGGTTATAGGGCCTTTTGCTATACAACCCTACCATTCGGACTGAACGACAGCCCGCGAGTATTCACTAAGCTAATGGGCGTCCCTATTGGTAAACTGCGTAGTGTGGGGGTACGATGTGTGGTATACCTTGATGATATCTTAATTGCGGCCGAATCTGAAGCCCTTTGTTCCGAGCATCTTGACTTAGCTACGGACCTTTTCCAATCACTGGGATTCGTGATAAATTGGGTAAAGTCGGTTACAACCCCTCAGAACTCCTTGGAATACCTAGGGTTACAAGTTGACTCTAAACCTCTATCTCTCTCCTTGACTGAGGCGCGTGAGAAGGAACTCAGGGAGTGCATAGCAACAATATCTAGAAAGGGAACGTGTTCCATTGCCACTATGGCACGCATGCTTGGTAAATTAACCTACGCGGCGCAAGCAATCCCTTGGCTGAAGTTCTTTATGAGGCCTGCGCAACGTAGACTAAATAGTGCCCTCAAATCCTCTAAGGGCTGCTACAAAGCCAGTATATCCTTGGATAGTGTGGTGACCTCTAACTTGAGCGAATTGACCACACTACTTGGTGACAAGGGACCGATGTCCATGCTAGGTCTCAAGCCCGCGCTACTAATAACAACGGATGCCTCCAAGGAGGGCTGGGGAGCAGTCTGTGGTCTAGCAGAAACGGGGGGCAGATGGACCGCGGACGAAAGTAGCGATCATATCAATCTTCTTGAGCTCCGGGCTTGCTTCTTTGGGCTAAAATGCTTCGCAAATGAGCAGCGTAGCATTCACATTCTGTTAGAATTAGACAACACTAGCGCGGTCGCGTACATTAACCGCTGTGGAGGAACACGTAGTACCCCCTTAACTGAGCTAGCAACAGATATGTGGCGGTGGGCTAGAATTAGGAAGCTGACACTCGTAGCGGTTCATAAACCAGGACGCCTCAACGTCCGAGCGGACTACCAATCACGCAACTTTAAAGACAATTTAGAGATAAGTCTGTGTGGCGAGGTGGCCCACAGGATCTTCTCCGTGCTAGGTGAACCTTCGGTAGACTTGTTCGCATCCCGTCTCAATTCTAAATGCGCACGTTTCTTCGCGCTCACGCCTGACCCTTTAGCGGAAAAGGTCGATGCCTTGAGACATAGCTGGCCCACCGACCTCTGCTTTGCATTTCCCCCGTTCTGTCTCATAGGAAGGGTACTTGCTAAGGCGCAATGTGAAGGCAGCAGCCTGATACTAATTACTCCGAATTGGCTAGGGCAAAACTGGGCCCCAACGGCCTCACGTCTGTCCGTTACTGCACCCTTGTTACTTCCAGATCGTCCGGATCTGCTGTTAGACCACAAGGGAAACCCGCACAAAATTCTCCGGCAGCCGGGATTTCGGCTGCTAGCATGGCATATCTTCCCAAGGCCCTTGAATCGATTGGCCTTTCCAGTAGAGCCGCAACCGTTGTGGTAGAATCCTGGGCCCCCAATACCCATAAGCAGTACGATTGTGCACTCAGACAATGGAACGCTTTCTGTGCTAATAAGGGAGAAAACCCCTCTCATTTCGCTACACCCACAGTAATCAATTTTCTTACAGAGATTCTGGACTCTGGTAAAGCCTTTTCCTCGGTAGCTTCCACCAAGGCAGCCTTAATCTCGTTCTATAGGACCAACCCTAATGCAACAGGCTGTATTGACGAGGACCTCTTGGCCCGCTTTATGAAGGGTGTATTCCGATCTAAACCACCTATACCTAAGTATACTAATATATGGGACGTGCAAGTAGTTGTGGACTTTTTGGCCGCTTGGGGGGAGAATGACAGTCTGTCTCTTAAGGACCTCTCCTTCAAATTGGTCACTCTGCTGGCCATCTGCTCACCACAACGCGTGTCAGAGATTGCCGCTTTATCCTTCGAACATCAGAGAGTGTTCTCGGATAGAGTTGTATTTACGCTGCCAATGACTAAGAATCGGCGCATGGGCCCCGCGCACGCAGTAACGTATATGCGTTTCCCGGAAAAACCACTCCTGTGCCCAGTGACCACGCTGGATCATTACTGGCAGAGAACGGGAAGCTTGCGTAGTGGGCCGTTGATTATAGTTACGCACAGGCGCCCACACACTAATGTCACACCCGCCACAGTAGCTAGATGGATAAGGGAAACTCTCGCTCGCAGTGGGGTGGGCGCCAAGTTTGGAGCACACTCCACTCGGGCAGCCGCAACGTCTAAAGCAGCTAGTTCGGGGGTATCCGTGTCTGCAATAATGAAATCAGCCAACTGGGCACCCCAGGCGAGCACGTTCCAAAAGTTTTACAATAAGCCTCTGGTAGACAATGAGGTACAGGAAGCAGTGCTAAGGTATCCTAAACCTTTCCCTTTGAGATGATCTTTAAACTAGCAATCTTGAATGGTGAATTAACGAATATAATATTTTATTATGCAAATAATGGATATTATGAAGTATAATATTTATTATATATAGTTAATTCACCATTCAAGTACCCACCCACCACGGTCAGGTACCATCATACATTGTCGTACTTTCAGGAACAAGCCGAAGGAGGCCGCCGGGCAGAAGTTCAAGCCACAGAGGAAGGCGAAGTAGCGGTTCGGGGCCCCGAGGATCTGATCCCGCACAACGGAACGCTGTCCCGTTGATGTTAATTGTTAAAATGTTGACATTGTTAAATTATTATAAACGTTGATATGGTAGCATCTTGTTACAGTCGCACTGTTCAACCGCGGTGCTCCGTGCATATCCTTGTTACAGTCGCATACACGCCAGTCACTCACAAAAAACTGGTGATTCGGGCTGTCGGCCCTCTTTTATATCCTTTTCTGATCCGCGTTCTCCGAGCCATATGGCGCGTCGCGGTGTTCGCGTCGCGGCGCGCGCGTTCGAATTATGTCTCCCGAGCGGCTGGAGTACTGTAGATCAGAGGTTCTTCTGCAAAGAACCGTCGAGAAGTGGGGCTTTGACTAGAAACAAAGCAATCTTGAATGGTGAATTAACTATATATAATAAATATTATACTTCATAATATCCATTATTTGCATAATAAAATATCGACAACCCTTTACTTCAAAACGGCTTTGAGTAAACATATGCGCATTTCCTTTTACTTATTGGGAGAACAAAATGCGATGAGGCAATAATCAGAGCCGTAAAGGAACCACAAATCCCTTCAAATTGAATTTGCTGATTGTTCAAAGAGCTTTAAAGAAAATGCTGTGGATGACGTTGTTTAAGGAACTACCAATTTCAGTTATTTTGCAAATATTGGCATTGACCCCCCAAAAACATAGTATAACAACTAATACAATCTATTACCTTTTTTCTCCCGGCTACAAAGGGAAAAAATAACAAAAAAAAATTTTCCATGCTCAACTCATATGTCAGGCGCGCTGAACGGCGCCTGTATGTCTGCCCGAAAAGAAATTTCAGGTTTTCGGCAGTTGCTTTTTCCAGAGAGATTATCAATATCTCGTGATTGTCATTAATAAATGTCAGCCGAAATACTCGAAACGAGGGGAATGCACTTTTCGAGCAGTTTGTGATTGTTGCACAGCAGCATAGTGCATTGGAGCACATTATCTGGCATAAATGCTCTGTTCAAGCAGTAGTAGAATGCTACCCAGTTTGTGGACAGCCATTGCTGACTGTTTTGTGTTTACCATTCTATCCATTAGAGAATTTCAACGTAAAAGTAAAAGTAAAACCATAATTTGCGAAGCATCCGTTGAATGTCGCTTTTTATGTTTCGTTGCTTTTGCTTAACTGTCAATTTTGTGTCTTAATTTGTGATCGTCAACGATTTTTCAATTTGTACGATCAGTGATTTGGTTTAATTCCTTCGTAGACTATTTCGGGGGGATAAAATTAGGAAGAATAACTGAAAAAGCTCTAGACGGCACACAATGAATACAACTGAAAGCAGTTGCTCACACTAATTGAACGCTTCCAACTACAATTGTCGTGCTCAATTCGGCTTAGTTATTTTTCCAAGTCAGGAACTCTGATCCTTGATATTTTAATTTCACTTTCACCTTTTTATCGGAATTTTTGACCCATATTTCATGAGGGTGTCAGTATCCAACAAATCTCCAAACTTCTTCACTTCGCTTTTTAATTGAGTTGAGCGATAAAAATCAACATTCCCCGGCTGTGCCTCACACGGGTACTCGATTATGAATCGCCCTTTCACTCTGACAGAAACAAACAAAAACTACTCAAAGAAGTGACAGAACGCGGGGTGTGAAGAATCTACAGAAGAAACGGCAACATTGGAACCAATTGGCTGGCTGGTTTACAGAACGAAAAAGACGGAAGTGTTCCATCATAAGATAGGATAAAGTGCTTGTTTCAAGAAAATGTTTATATGGAAGTCTTAGGGTTTATCAGGCAGACCCGACCACAAAACTTCAGCATTTAAAAGAGTGAAGCGTGGGTGACACTAACAAATACCTTATTAGAGAACTCAGTTTAATCCACCTTCATAATCAGGTCTATCTTGGACATCGGTGTACGGTGTGTTAGATTTCCGGCTTATTGACTAATAATTTTTAATGGCTTCGGGTATTCGACACCTCTCACATTTGCACAGGTGGTAATTGCAAAAGCAATTCCGAAAAAGATGTTATCTGACAAAGTGGGGCATGGAATTCCAACACATTGTTTAGTGCTTAAAATGGCCATTTATTCAATTCAGGACACGGTCTTGTTTGTACTTTATTAGCTTTGCAGTGTGTAAAACTGTACGTAGCTGTAAAAACAAAACAAATGGCCTATATATTTGGATCAGCGTTCAAGAGGAGTTTCTTTCGTTTTGTTTGTTTTTATGCACATGGCTATTCTCTAAATTTTGTTATCCCGTTCGATCTGCATATGTAGTGTGCGTGGGCTGGCCCCGCCCACGCTGGCTTTTCCAAAAACGAACACTGGAACCACAGGTCTAAGAACACGCCTGCACTAGCCTAAGTTATCCTCAAGCGTATACCGAGGGAACAGTTTAATCCTGACCGATCAACAGCTTTGTGCTACAAGCATTTCATACAAGAAGATCAACCGTTTTATTTTTACCACTACGTTCAGCTTAACTTGACAAATGATTCAACCAGGAATCGTTTTCCTTGTTGCGTTTGTGCACAGCGCTCTCACATCAGGTCAGTTGTTTTCTTAATACATATTTGTATTGAATTACTTCACTACTTATATCGTATGGACCTAAAAAGAATCGTGAATCACACATTCATATTACTATGAGCAAATATATAGGTTTGAAGAACATAGTTATATTACAATTTTTTATTAAATTGCATCACACAAGTGACAAATACTGCGTCATCTAAACTGCACTTGTATATCTATGCATGCACTTTTGATATGGTTGGTCATACGAAATGTAATTACCTTTGAGTCGTACAACTTTCGCTGAGAGGGGTATGTTATGTTATAAGGTGCAAAGGCAAGATGAAAGTTCCTAATTTCAGACTGTTTGGTATCTGAATGGGAATCGTGGTCAGAATGCTTTGGAGACTGTTCTTATGCAGTTCGAGTTAGAAATCGCGATGTCCTTACTCCACCCCTGCCGGAAAGAATAAACGGCCAAGAACGAGGATCGCCACTGATCAGACTATGCCCAATTCTTTACGAGACAAGATACTGCATGCCTAGGCATTGCACTGAACAGGTTGGCCTTTTTAAAGCTTTCGACTTGTATGTTCATTCTCTGAGGATCAACTATTACAAACCCAATGTCTCTTATTGTTGTTTCGCCCGAAAACCCGTCCGCTACGGATGCAGCAACAAAAGGCACATACAGAAATGAGGACTCAAGTACGCTATACAAAACCCAATTATCTTAAGAAATGGATGAACAAGTATTTTCATAACTAGACATCCAGGGAACACGTTAGTACGTACACATGTTGCAAAACAAACCCCCTCTTGTTTTCTAATTACTTGGTTCTAAGGAATCTGTAATTTATCAAGTACAGAAAAAAACACTCCCTTTGTGCACCATTTGAAAAAAAGAAGGATAGTGACTTTCCTGGGGTTTATTGTAGTCATAAAGCTAGGGTAGATCCAGACATTCTTTTTTTTCTCCTACAAAGACTGTGTGAACTACCGCTATCTGTTTTAAGGATCATACAACACTAAGCGTTCATGCAATAGAGGAACGGTTGATTTCTTAGCTTCGACACTTGGAATTAACATATGTATGACTAATCACATAGTGAACGCAAAACTTGTGAAGTAAACTGTGTAAAAAAAACTATTTTCTCGTGTGTCTGGGGGTTTCAAAATGGAACTTTTTGTTACGAGATGGGCACGGAAATACACGCTGAATAGTATTATATGTTGTAGTTTCATAATTTTGTATTTTCGGAATAAGTTTAATCAAAAGAACACTCTCAAATCTCGTGTAAGATCTGCAATTTCCAAAAATTCCCCACATGCCGACAATGTTATCCGTGGTTTTTGAGCGCGCAAGTGAACTTGATTTATCGAAGAATTTCTGTTTTCTGACTCATACATCGGGGATCGAAAAGTATGCATTTAAAATTATGTGTATTTATTACAACCTCTTTGAAAACAGTCTTTAAAGAATCGCAGTCACTTCAAATTCGTATTTTTACTTCAATTATCCATAAACGTAAAAATGTACATAGAAAAATACATTTACTGTGTCAATTTACTGAGAATTTAACTCAGGGAAAGAAATCCCCTCGGTTGTGTTCTGACAAGGTACAGTATGACAACGACAACTGAGACAGTAGAGCAGACACTTCCC
>JAANDG010000931.1:0-35822 GCA_036852015.1 Pelodera strongyloides | reverse complement strand
CAGACTAGTTAAACAAAAACGTAGAGAATATTAATTAGGAGTCAAACCTTATTTCAACAAAATGGTAACCGGAAGGCGACCGCCCCTGGGACAAAAAGTAGGAACCAAACTCCAACCGATTAAGCAAACGTTGAAAAAAATAAATAAATATAGAGTCAAAATACCATAAAAACGGCGCCCTCGAGGCATGCGCACCTTGAGCTATGAATGGGAGCCATACTCCAAATTGTTACACAGAAGTAGAAAGTAGAAATTTAATTCTAGAGTCGAATCTTATTCCAATAAAACGAACATTCTGGAGACATCCGCCCCCGGGGCAATAAAAGGGAGCCGTACTCCAAAATATAGAAAAAGAAATCTAGAGCCAAACTGTTTCGTAACGTAAAACATAGAGCGACACTCTATAATCATAATCGAAAAGCGATCCGCCTCCTGGAGGCCTACCGCCCATGGGGCAGGAAACTGGAGCCATACTCCAACAAAGTAAAAACGATCCGCCTCATGGAGGCCTACCGCCCATAGGGCAGGAAAACTGGAGCCATACTCCAACAAAGTAAGCACGCATATGATGCAAGTGTTACACCCTATTCCAAAATAAAACAGCCTCTTGGAGGCAACCTATAGCCCCTGGGGCAGTCCATACAACAGTTTTGTCAGACTATCGTGGAGCACCACGGCATAACGATGCACACGCAAACTTTTTTAATGAACAGCTAACTAAAGCCAAAGGCAAGGCAGAACAACAACTGCGCTGAGGTCAAAATGAAAAATAAAAACCGCACGTGTTATAGCTAGCTACCATACAGTGTCTAGGAAATAAATAAACTAAGCTAGGGGAGTGAAAAGAGTATGAGTTATTACTTGATTTACGAGTACTATTAACATAGTAATAAGACAGACCTATTAAACGAGAGTGAAAGACTAATTACGCTAGTTAAACTATTTCATCAGGCCGCTTTGTCGATCCTCCCCCAAGTCTCCAAGCATTTAACTACATCATAATTGAACCGTTGCGAGCCGAAACAATACAAAATGCAAATTCCCACACGCTCAAAAACTATCTAAGATTAAAGCACACGACAGAAATTAAAACAATTAATTTACAGCGCTTCAGACGAAACGAAACCCAAAACAAACTGGTCTCAGCCTCAGCTCCGGCTCTCGCACCAACAGTCATACGGTGAAATGAATCATGAATTCACGAAAACACAATCAAAACTTACCACATTTTGAATTGCGAAAGATTCCAATTCGCATTTCACACAAATTGGGGTCTGCTTAGGTTCCCCTGTCCTCAACATTTCCTCCTTTTTGCAACAGGGCAATCCGATAACCTCCAGACCATGTAGTAGATATTCTACAAAAACACATTTAGTAAAAGCTTGGTTGAGATATAAAGACGAAACATCAGAATGCATTCGCCACAACTAAGCATAAAAATGCCAAAGAGTAATATAGAGGCCTATAGGCCAAGATGAATAAGTATATATAACTAAAAATGAATGATACTTGACCTCATTCACAGAACGACCAGTTTACTAACTGATCCCAAATTAGACCAACATAATAATACCTAAATACGCAATCAATTGTGTAAATCTCCAAATCAACTGTATAGAAAACACAAAATTACACACAAACACTGAAAATATAAACAAACTTCAAACACAACCACCTGCAGTTGACCGAACAACGTCAATGAGGATTTTCGGCAAAAACTCCGCAAAGTGCAATTTTGTTGGCTGAGTATCGACGTATTATACGCAGCGAAAATTCAAACAATCTCGGGCTACTGTACCGTTGTTGCAAAACAACAAGTTCTCGATGTCAAATTTAGTAGGATGCAATATTTTTCTTATTTTCAAGCGCAAAATTCACACACTATTCGGCAATTTACAGTGGGCAGTCATACCCAACTATTTATCGCAGTTGTCACGCCCCTTCGCGATCATAGGCCAATATCGCAATTGCCACGCCCAATAGAGCATATTGCCCAATTAGCGCGGAGGGGCGTGACAACTGCGATAAATAGTTGGGTATGACTGGCAATGGTAAATTGTCGAATACTGCGTGAATTTTGCGCTTGAAAATTAGGAAAATATCATATCTTATTATATAAAGGAGAAGAGTTTACTTTTTTGTTTGTGTGAACATAACGAAACCTGATCATAAAGAAAATTTTCTATTGGCGTAGAGCATACAAAATCTTTGCCGCTGGCGAGATTCGAACCCACAGTAGCGCACAACCTCTCGATTCATAGTCCAACGCTCTAATCCTCTGCCCCACATACAGCACCTTCAATAGCAAATTTGCATGGTAGCATTAGTCGAGTGGGTGATCCAAACTGATTATTATACGTTTCCACAATCAGAGACGCGTGAATGTGTGGGAGGAGAAAGAGCCGAGAGTTAACTTTTTACATTGTAGCAATTCTTTTTTAAATAGGGAAACAATCGGCCGAAGGCCGATTCCTCCAGTCGGAGAAGAGCCCTCAGGGCTCTTCGAACGGCTGGTAATACTATATTTGACATGAAGAATCAGATGGAATCATCAAAAATAGGGGTCATATGAAATGGGCCTGACCCTTTAATATATATCTTCAAATATTTTTATAACTTGTAGTGATTGAACGACGGAAGTTTTAAAAAAAAACTGGGTTTGTACATTGTAGAGTTGATATACTATAAAGGCAGTTGAGGTTTGTGGTAGAGACTCCCTCGGAATGCCCGGAATCTGTGGATATTGGAATTGCCGTTTTGACTTGTTCATAGTAATCATAGTCTGTCGCCAAAGCTGAATCACCGGAATCCTAATTGTACCTACCTCTTTATACATAAATAAGTTTGTGTTTAGGGCGGGGTGCAGACCAATGTGCTCCCCGAGAAGTTTGAGTGTAGTAAGTTTTATCGTATTTTTCCTTCTTCAAAACTACAAACTACAATGATTATCATGGTAATTGCTGATTTAGGGCGGAGTCCAAATGAATTGCCTACCGGCAGAATTGAAGTGCAGTATGTTTATTATGGGAACAGTAATTTTCTATATCTTTCGTGAATGTTTGGAATTTGGTGGTTTTGTGCAATTAGCCTACATAAAAGGGTACCTGATTGCATGTTCAGGTTGTACTTTGTAGTTTCGTATTTTGAGTGCATGTCGTGAAGTTTGTAGTTTGTTGTACTGTAGCATGATTTGCATAAAGTGGTACTGTACTTGCATTTCACTTTCCCTGATCAGAATCACCATGGTCCAAATTTGCATGACACTTTGGATTTTCACATTTTCACCTTCACATGTGTACTGTAGCCTTCCACACAATCGATTCAATACATCTTTTCACTTGAGCCTTGAGCCTAACTCGTTAAGTGGTCGGGTCACACGCATTGTCGTTTGGTTCTCATTTTAGCAAAAATTATAAATTTAATCTCCCAATTTGAGTGAAAATACTATGCTCTCACAATCAGATATCACTGATGTGAGTCTATGGAATGAAACTGTGGTTCTGGGTAGGCTCCCACTGTTAGTGTATACGGCAAGTTCTGGAATTTGTAACCAAACGACGTGTTTTTTCCCAGTGACCCGCACACTTTATCGAGGAGGATGCTCACAAAATAATCAATAAATTATACAGCATTCGATATCCGTGTACCACCTACCGTCGACTACGCTGACTTGACGGCCAAAATTGAAGGATGGGCACAGAAGGCCGGAAAAGGAATCAAGTTGGACTTTATTCAGGTGCGCTAAGAAATTTGTACTGATCACGGTCGACACACTGGTGGCGTACAGTTCGCGCTCCTATGGCGCACCCGGCTCTCTACAAGTCCTCAAAAAAATATGTGACCAATGCACGCGTCTTTGCAGTGTAATACATTATATCCGGAAATCATGTAGTAGAAAAGTTGTGAGGAGAAACGAAATTCTAGTCAGAAATAGAATTCATATAAGTGGTACTGTCAATTAACAATGATAGTGTATTTGTATAATTTGTATCTGTTTTAGAAAACAATGATCAAGAACATGACTCCCACCACGAAGGACGAGCCATTCTGGAGAACTTTCGAGGAAACGCTGAACAGTGAGGGATGCGAGTTCACCAAGGAGATATTCACCGGGGCCACTGACTCGCGCTACGTCAGAAAGGTGAATAGATCTCTTTATTCAGAAACTTTCTATTTGTATTT
This sequence comes from Pelodera strongyloides, assembly GCA_036852015.1. Classification (NCBI taxonomy): domain Eukaryota; kingdom Metazoa; phylum Nematoda; class Chromadorea; order Rhabditida; family Rhabditidae; genus Pelodera; species Pelodera strongyloides. Next base: position 31,640 of record JAANDG010000931.1, on the reverse strand, counting down.
TGAATTTTCTTTATGGTATCTTTTCGCATAAGCTCCCTTTCTAGTGTTGGTATCATTACCGCACTGGCAACGTAGGGTTCTGTTTGGTCCTTATTCCACTAATTCGTAATACTGCCGGCTTTATTTATCGAAGCAATATGAGTTACTGTATAGTAAATAAATTTGGGCTAATTTCGGAGTTAGTAGGTACTACTATCGTAACCCGTCACTCTATTATCTAGGCGGATTCCGTCTTTTGCATTGTAATTGTTTGTAGTTTGTAAATTATTGTAAACTGTAAAGTTGATATTTTAAGGCCGGCATCAAGGCGATCGGATTCTCGCCAATGAACAAAACTCCGTCATTGCTCCACGATCACAACGAGTACCTGAATGAGAAGGTAAGGGCAATTATCAATTAGACATTAATTAGCAATTAGAGTACTTAGCAATTAGACATGAATTAATAATTAGCTCCTTGAAGCTAACTAAAGGCAATTTGTGAATTAGCAATTGCGCTTTTCTCTTCTCTCTTCACATCTAGCCCTAGCCTTGAACTATTCTAATAACTAACGCAATAATTTGACGTGGTCCAAAATAATCGCTCATACGCCTAAATGCGGCCCATATATGTATATGCTATTTCAAGACTTCGGCATGGACATCTAGTATTGCTTGTCAAAATTACAAACTTATCAAAATCTGCTGAAACATACGGATTTTTTATTGATTTTTTATCGGTTCCTTTTCAGACCTTCTTGCGTGGTGTGGAAATCTACGAGAAACTCATCAACAACTTGGCCAGCGTCCCAAAACATTAAAGCGGTGCAACAGCCGGTTTTTCAAATGTATGTAGGATGAGGTATTCTCATCTCATGTATTGTATGCGGTAGCTGCCCGATTTTTTAGTTCACATATATTTGCATATAACACATGGGAATGGAGTTGTCCGGAGTACTTTTAAACATTGGTTAAAACTAACTGAGTTTGTTAAACCTTTTGAATCAGTTGACTACTAAACATTTTTCTAACCGCATGAGCCAAGCTAGGAAGTATTGATTTTTTTGCCTTCATAACTGTTAACGGGAATTTGTTTATTGATTTTGATATTGATTTTTCCAGGTCTAGGTGGTTCTAGGGGAAGGTTTTGTTTTACGATGTGTTGCTTTGAATTATGTTGGGGTTACGAAAATTTTCGATGAGTAGCTCAGTATCAGCCCTTGAATTGGACCCCCTCTGTTTGCTAGTAACATCTGCTGAGACATTGAGTGAGTTTGTTTGAGAATGTGCTAATTATCTACCACAATAATTAACTAGAATTAAAACAAGGACTAATTGTACACCTTTATTTATTGACATACTAGCCGTTCAGAACTTCTAATTGCCCTGCCATAGTTCTAATATTATATTTCTTTCCTCCATTTTTATTACTACTTGTCTGTCCTGTGGCCTTTTTTTCCTGCTGATGTGATACTTCAGATCACTTATTGATTGTTTTATTTAATGTTTTACAGTTTAAATGCTTCATAAAAATATTTTTTATTCGGTGATGTAATTAAACAAAGCGTGAAAAAAAGAGATCATCTGATACATTGAAATGTTTACGAAAAGACAGATTCCAAATATACAAAGTAGGCATTTTCCTAAAGAGAAAGACCGGCCGGTTTTTGAAACGCATCGTGGACAACTGAATTCTTACGTATTTATGCTAATTTACTCGAATTTAGCTCGATTTTTTATTTCAATTCATGTTTATTTGCATAAGCTGCATAAAAATGCTGGTGTTCTCGATACGTTTCAAAAACCGGCCGGTTTTTCGCTTTAAGGCTTTCAAATACTCGTCCGAAAAAGGCAGTTGTGATAATTCTGAAGGACAAGTTCATTACATAGGAAATGGGTGAACCCTTTTGGTGACGGTTCACTGGTTTTTTTTGGTTGGCTAGCCCATTTGGTGACCACTTCGTGAGCGTGTGGTGACCAAGTTTCACCGAATACCGTCATCAACTGGTCATGAACCAGTCACCAGATGGTTTTTTTCGGTAAAATCATGTGGTCATGGGCCAACGACTGTCTTTCTGTGGTTTCGAAATTTTCTAGGACTAAAACCGATTTTTTTTCCTTGTAGAAACATCTAATTATGCGAATAAACAGGCATTTTGCCACGTGGTTCGTTTTTTCTTCTCCTACTCGTCTTCAGAAAAGGCTGGGTTCTCGTGGAGTCGTTCGTAAATTTCAAAACTTAAATCTTTAAGTTTCGTGAACGGAGGTCGACGCTCTGCGAATTCGTGGAAGCACAGCTGCATTTTGGTGTACCTGGAAAGTACCTTAAAGGGATCGGTTCACCTTAAAGGATCGCAGTCACTTCAAATTCGACATTTTACTTGGTGTATAATTTAATATAGGAAAGAATAGAGACAAATACTTTACCAAAACCGAATAATTTGAATTCCAACTGAGGGAGTGAACAAGAAGAAAAGTACTTCTACTTAACTACCGCGGGATTATGAAACGTGTAGTGATATGCCTGCAGACCCTTGCAGTATATGTAAAGATATAATATGCAGATATTTGCCGAAATAATTTGCATACTCCCGATCGGGAAGCAGCTGTATGAACACGTTTCGTGATCCTGCGGTAGTAAAGTAGAACTACTTTTCTACTTGTTCACTCCCTGAGTTGGAATTCAAATTATTCGGTTTTGGTAAAGTATTTCTCTCTATGCTTTCCTATATTTGATTATACACAAAGTAAAATGACGAATTTGAAGTGACTGCGATCCTTTAAATTGTGTCTCTTTTTTTTGTTTCTTTATTTTCTATAAGGGATAATAAAAATTTGGAACACAAAAAGTAGTGTTCTATTTCAATACTCACGGAGATATTAGGTGATAAAGTGGTGGATTGATCGGTCCAAAATGGCAAAGGGTAATTGTCCTGCCTTGTTTGTACAGAGACAAAAAAAAAGAAAATAGTTATTTTCTAAATATATAGAAAATAAAGAAGCAAAATAACAGACACAATTTAAGGCAAGGTGAACCGATCCCTTTAATATATCATGTACTGTAGCTACCCTATTAACAGTAAGCCTACCCACATGCATACAAATACACTACATCACATTGCGGTCGAATATCTTATGTAGAGTTATTTTCTATTTCTTTTATCATTATGCATGGTTGCACCCCAAAAAGTTCAAAAGAGCCATATGCAATCTGCAGTTTTGTAATATACAAAAACAAAGCGTAGTTCATTAATAGACTCTAAAATAAACATAACATTTAATTAAGTTAAAACTACTAACGTTTTTCTTGCTGCATACTTGGGCTGTTTGGGTATCCGTCCGTTTTGTACAGCTTGCGATACAGCTTCGTCTGAAGTTAGATCCGCATAAGGTGTACGACCAAGTGAGAACACTTCGTAGAGGAGCACACCGAACGACCAACTGAATGTGAATATGAATTGAATAACGTGTTTGAAGTCAAATATAAATTGGTGCTTCTAGCGAAATTGACATGCAATGATCAGAAATTATTAAATCTTATTATGCATATTCACGAAAACCATGTGCAATTTTTCATAGACCAGACCTTCGAGTCCTTTCTCTCGCTTCGGTATGAAGGCCTGGGCGGCGACCAAAGTCCGCAGCCCTGCGTGCCCAACAGCCGCGCACGGGCGACACCGCGCGGAGCAATGGATGCGCGGCGTAGGGGAAAATTCGGACCCAAAAATAAAGCCAGAAACTCACACATCGCTATATTGCGTGAATCGTCCTCGGAATGCCTCCGGAGCCAGCCACCTCACTGGTAGAAATTTAACAGTCGAACTCTTTTTGCCGAATTTCGGATCCTCAGGGTCAGAACAGAAGCCGAAACCAGAAATCTGAATGTTTCTTTGTTAGTTATAATATTGATTTGGTAGTTAGTGAGAGTTTACTGAATTGTATTGCAGTATGCAGGAGAGCGTATTGCTACAACCGTGAGTCTCTCATGTAAATGTATGTAGAGGAATGCGTTTCAACCTACTTTTATATACGTGCAATATAACCAAACCTTTGCCCTAAGTCCCGTAGTGAGTAGAATATTCCGCGAAGCAATGTCTCGATGGATAAGATTTCGCGAATGAATGTAGCTCTGGAAATATAGTAGTATGTTACGGTTCCTCGCGGAATTGTAGTTAATAGCAAACTTGTCTAGGAAAGTTGGAAACAAATGGAGAGATGGAAAGAAAATGAGAGAGAAACTGAGAGACAGGGGGAGAGAGAGAGCCAGGGAGAGAGAGCGTGAGAGATATAGCAGCGCGTTCACCATGTATGCAAAATAAGTTAAATTCTGGTGAACAACAGCGCCAGAAATAATTCAAGAGGTACTCTCAAGTTAATGGTAAATTTATACATAGTATTATTTTAGACCTCACCATTCCGTCACATATTTGCCATATAATCTGGTACAATTGTTTGTAGGGCAACCGTGAATGCGTGGGGAAGTCATCAGGAACTCTGGAAAACAAAGAATCATATAGGGAGCTTTTTTGGCATCTAGGAGCGCGCAGATTTTTTTGAATTCCCGCCTTCTGCCTGACTAATGGCGTTTGCAAGTATGCAGAAAATTCACCTTATTTTGGAACTACACGAGAATATTTTTTTAATTTTTCATATTATATATGCAAGTTTCGTGCAGAAATACGGTAGTATTGACAGAATCACACCGGATTTTTGGTATACTGGGAAACCCCATAGGAGCACAGTTAGCGTAATAACACCTAGCACACTAACATGACTTTGTGGCTTCTACTAATGTAAGTACGCTTTTAATCTAATTGTAAGTTTCTTCTAAAAATACGGAAACGAACCCACGTTTCTCGCAACTGTCCGAGGTACTTAAATAGGTTCATATGGGTCAGTTCTAGGAGTGAACAGACAAGGTTGTCCTGTGAAGACCAGCCTGAAAGGATGTCAGCTTATATGCATTATTGTTCTTACAATTATCATGTTAAAGAACATGATACACTTTATCTATAAATCAATACTCTCCTTTACACTTTTCCTATTGTTACTGTGAATTTATTTATTTCGTTTCTTTTTTAATTACAATTAGACTTGCACAAGTGATATGAATCTAGATCTGCTACTCACGGTGATTGTTCTTACTCCTATTATAACAGCTACTAGACAATGTTCTTGCTGAATCCGCAAAATGTGAAAACAGTACAAAAATGGTAGCTCTATCTGAGAAGGTGCGATAGGTTAATATTATTTATCCAAACCAATAAGGAGTAAAGCTAACCCAGGAATAATGCGATATGCGCATGTGATCGTAATCTCCTCATACTGGCGATCTCTCTGAATAACTGATCTTCTTCTGGCTCGTCGAATTGGCGAGGCACCTAAATTTCAGGTACTGTATATATAATGGTAAGCTACTCTCTACCGCACCGTATCCACAGTGTATACCGTAGAAAATTCTCGACCTTACTTTTTCAAATGTCCTAGCAAAAAAAAACACAGATGACCAATAACTGTAACACTCTGTTCATGAAAAATAGTTTTTTTTTTGTTATTAACAAAAAAAAACATACTCGAACAGCCACTGCGCAATCCTGAAACTGTTTCATTTCGGCCCTGTCGATCCACTGCATTATTGGGGCCTTTCCCTTGAGTTTTCCTGGAATTTTATTTAAAGCGGTATTGTACTTGGTTTGTGAAGCGAGTGATTGACATATATCATGTACTGCATGCAAGGTCACTTCCGGGACATAACAGAACACATGAAAGATGCAGTTGTCCAGCACTAGTTTCAGAACCACGTGACCCGTTTTAAATTTATGCATCCCAAAAATATACAGAAAAAATAAAAACTTACCTAAATAAACGTTGCTAATGGTTCCTTCTCCTAATAGAAACTCCCTGTCAATATGGACTCGATCGGCCTTGATTTCCCAGGGAAGACGGGCCACTTTTGCAGATTCTTTGGCAGCTCTGGATGGAAATTATTTAAAGCGAAATACCGGCCGGTTTTTGAAATGTATTACAGATGCTGTGCTCCTATATATGTATGTATGAAAATTATTACACGACACTGCACGGTTATGAGAGTGTTTATATTAATTTGCCTACATCATAGGAGAATGCACTTGTCACAAATATGTTTCACAAACTGGCCGTTAATTCGCTTTAACTTCATTTGAAAAAAAATATATAGTCTTCAGAATGTTTTACTGCTAATTCTGCACACTCCACTGTATATGACAAGTGTCGTCACCTCGGAATTTATTACGAAATATTGATTTTTTTTTCTGCTTTTTTGTAATCCTACGACGTTAGACTGTGCCCTTGCGTTACAGAATGACCGAACGTCAATATAATTGTGTCACTCATGTACCATACACTTTAAAATATTTCTCGAACTAACTTGTACTGTAGCGGTTGCATGGCGATCTCGTTGAGTATGTCCAGCTGTTGGAGGTAGTATCTTTTTGACTTTTGATAGATACAGTAACCAACGCCAACGGCGGAAACGGCCGCGCACGCGGTCATCCAAACCATATCATCGACTGCCAGATAGAAGTGCTTGGGTTTGTGGTAAGGTCGAGAGCGATTCAGGCCAACTAAAGGAAGTTTAATTACCCAAGCTTGAGCTAATTGCTCCTGTCCAGCTAATTGCCCATTGTCTGTCTAGAATAATACAGAAGACAGATCGTATAGCCGTATAGCCGTATAGCAAGTAGATGTGAATAAACCGCAGTTTTTTGGTTTGGACGAAAGAGGTACTATACTAAGTGGTAATGATTAGGTTCTTTATAAAAAAAAGTGTATTTATAGCCGCATAATCCGACTATTTTCAAGAGAAATGACTTTCTCTTTATTTTAGTCGTACGAATTACACATTACAAAACAAAGAAAGAAAGAAATGAATACTCGGGTCATTTGAGCTCTTTTAAAATACATCGATGAAACGTACTCACTTTGCCTAACTTGACTATGACACACAGAACTGAAGTTTGCACTATACGACGGGGCAAGTTGTTTGCTAATTATCCGATGATCCCATTCTCTCTTCAATGCACCGCGATCCAACAATCTCTTCGTGACATTTGCATATAAGTCCTTCTGATCCAACTGCACGAAGATTGTGAATGGTTTCTGAGATATTATAAGTAAATGGTAACTTGTTAAGCAATTAGAAATCGCAACTGGTAGCGTAGTAGATGCTCAGGTGGTTGCTAGAAAAAAACTATGCGCATTGCGTTTTCTTCATAGAGCTCATGATTCCCGGCAGAAAAGTTACTAGAGCAGCAGCGAGAGTACAAACATAATGTCCTATTTGCACGTTTACAAATGACCGACCGAGAACTAGCACGCATGAAGCCAGCTGCATCTGGCACGCTTATGCCACGTAACAACTATGAGTAGCCTAGTTAACCATATGCTAAAGCGATATGCCGGCCGGTTTTCGAAACTCATCGGGGACAACTGAATTCCTACGTATTTATGCTCATTTGTTCGAATTTAGCTTTGAATTTTTGGTCATTTGCATATGCTGCATAAATAGGTGTGCTCGATGTGTTTCATTAACCGGCCAGTATTTTTCATTTCGCTTTAAAGCGAAATGCCAGTCTCTTTGGAAAATTTGCATACATATGATAAGCAAATCCTATGTATCCTATGCTAATTTTGCGCGATTGCCGTGGACGATCGCGCAAAATTAGCATAGGATACATAGGATTTGCTTATCATATGCAAATTTTCCAAAGAGACTGGCATTTCGCTTTAACAAAAAAAACAGCCGACCTCAACGCGAAGATTAGCGCTCATCAGTTCGTGTAATAACTCCTCATGTGGTTCGATCACAAGGTTTGTAAATGATAAAGTTGAATTATCATGTAATGTGTCGACAAAACGGGCTATAAGGCTTTCAGAAGTTGGTGCAAATCCTGGTGCTGAGGCGTCGGAAACTAAAATTCAAAAAAATTCAATTTCGCAAAGAAATATATCATACAATTTCAAGGTGTCACCGTGTGGGCATAACAAGGTATCGACAAATTTTTGGTAAATACATACAATGCCAAAAGAATTGCAAACAAAACTGAATAAGACGAATCAAATGATTGAACGAAACCATCAAAAATGGCCCCACCATGACTTGCATGCTTGGCCAAACAGTTCAAGCCAAACTCCAGTGTTGTGGTACCGAGCCATGGTAGTTTTATCGCTAAAATAATGATTTTTAATAAATGAAACAAGACTAAGAAGCCAATGAGATATGACAATGACAATAAAACCACAGTTTTTGTTGAATATTAATGTAAAAACAAAGTTATATAATCTATTATTAAATATTGTTGTATAGTAATGTGAAATATTGAACATACTTTCCAAAGATCTATCCAGCCCATACTCAATATTGACAAAGCCCTCAGCCATCCGAGCATTTGCATTTTGTGGACTGCACATCGAACCTATAAACAGTATCAAATCTCCGTCCCCATATCATATATATTGAAACGTATGTTGAACAACTCCATTCCCATTTATTGAAACGTATGTTGAAATAATGCAAAGCTGGTAAGCTATAAAAAAGAAAGAACCAAAACTGATGAAAGAACTTTCATTTGGCAAAAGCGCATTATAAAAATAACAACCTTGCACGGTGTTTGTAAAAATACCCTGTGCGACAGTGGCAAACGCGATGTTTGATAGAAAAATTGTATTCTCTGAGATTAATTGTACAGGAGAGACGTCGGGAAGCACTGTAAACGTTGATTATACAAACGAGCAATTATACAAGAACAAAATGAAAGTACAAATTTACTATTAATCAAGGGTGTGTAGATATAGTTTAAAAAAGCTACACTTTATTGATGTCTAACAACACTAATAACGCTTATCCTCGCCTAAGACATCCAGGCAAATTGAAGAAAAAAATACAATAAAATTCGAAAGTATTCACCAAAGTCGATGTCGTGTGTGAAAGACTCTTGCACCGAGGTGATATTCGAATCCTGATCCACCATAGAAAAGAGGGGAAAGTTAGCGTATTCTTTGAAAAGCGATACATCCAATTGATGGATGAGACCGAGAACTTGGGTATTCGGCTGAAATGTTTTCTCCAAAATACCGCCAAATTATGAGCACGGTGATGCGAGTATCTCAAAATCTCCATATGATCAATTATTCAGTGTTGTGGTGGTGAGCTTCTTTATTCCAATCAAGATTTGTGAAGCTCACCACAATACTCTGTTTTGTCTACACCATTCCAACTTCCATGGAGCGTGCCTCTGTACAATTATCAATTATTATGTATGAGGGCTTAACAACATAAAAAAAGACACCACGAATTGTAAGCTACTGATGAAGTCCATCATGGGTTTATTCTACTAAATTGGTTGTGACATGTAGAACTGAATCTTTAATTTTTTTGTCAATGATATACTTTACATTCAACATAAATAAATAAATATGAACCATTGCTCACCGCATACTCACGATTCAGCATATTTGTGACGTTGACGTTTACGTAATCCGTAATAAGTGTGATTTGTTTCTTCTTCACACAGTCTGCAGGACTCCTATTCTCGGCAAGAATCTAAAAGAAAAGCTATACAACCGTCGTCAATAAAAACTTGGTTGAATTGGAAGATCCGCGACCTCTTCTATTCCTTTATACATACAACTGTATCGGTGGCCGTATGATGTACGAACGCTGGGAATATGCTCCCAGCCTCCCAGTGGGCAGTTAGAGAAATAGAGGGATCACGCGAACTAGCGAACGTCGGGACAAATTCTCCTAACCGGGAAGGTTCCCAGTTTTCTTGAATAACGCCACTGGAACTAAACTATTCAAAAAATAATAATAATCATAGGTGGTTTGGTGACATCGTGAAATAAGAGAAGAGAACACAAGTGTGACATACATGTTTTTGAACGGCTGCCACGACGGAGGTGAGAGATCCATTATCGTACTGTACAACGTTGCTACTGTTTGTTAATGTTTGCTTGAAGAAGTCGTCAATATCGCCCTGATCCACCCAGTCCTGAAATCTTATCCTGTGGTAGAGGTACCGTAAGCCGGATAATTTCAAAATTTCCCGCGCACGGAGAAATGGATAAAATATTGATTTTTTTCTTATCTCGGGGTTCTTTTTTCCTGCTGCATGCTTCCAAGATTCAAAGTAAGTGATTTACTCATGCTATCTTAATGTAGTTCAGCTAACTACCCGTTTCCTCATTTAGTTCTGCTTACTAACCTGTAGTTTACCTTGCATATTATCTGTCGTTTCGGATGCGTAACCGTCCGGTCCAAAGAAGAAACTGTACTTTGTTTGATACACTGGAGTTAGCTGAAACACTTTGATACATTATTTCGAAATAGACAAATTTCAGTAGTCTTATTCCCCAATAAATTGCTAACACATAATAGCTGAAAACTAGTTGAGATTCTGGAGTGAGTTTTACAAGTGTTAATTGTCATGGCCCACCATCACCATGTGGACATACAAACCTTTTTGCAAAATATTCGTAAACTCGTAAACAAGAATTTACCCTTGAATAGAAATGCAGTAGCGAGTAAAAATCGGAAGGATCCATATTTGAAGATAAGCTGACTATAATGTAGGCTGAAGTGCCCAGAGTAGGACAGGGAGCTGAGAGAATTATTTGAATACATGTAGAGAATATCAATGAGAATGATACTAGGTCCATTCTTCGAGATTTTCTCTGAAAATCACGTTTATGTTATTCATGCGTAATTCAATAATGCGAGGGCTTACACTTATTAGAGTAGAGTGTTTAATGGCTAGTAGTATCTAATAAACTGACAAAAACAAATACAATCAAATACAGTAAAAGGAGACACAAGCCAGATTTATATTAATAAATTGTAGAACAGTTACCGCATGATTTATGAGGGGTTGGAATGGCAAGGCGCCTACAGAGTCATAATGAGCGAAGTAATATCTACTGATTAGGGCTGAATTTGAGGAAGATAAGAGGGGTGAGAGAGACTAGGAGTTAGAGAGAGACTTCCGGCGTACCACGGATCACATTTTCGCACATTTCGTAAACTTTTATGCATGTGTTCCTTTGAATGTGTGATGTGTGATCCATATTGAAACTACAGGCTCTAAATAAAATAAAATAACATAAGATTATCGTTTTTTTTCATGTAGAGTCGCTAGTCAAGTGTTGTACAACAATATATAAAAATGCCAAATAATAAAAATAACAAACAATCAAATTATAAACAAAGATCTAAGCATCTAAGGACAGTTTGTGATGACCAATGAACCCACAATTTTTAAAGTATTGCTATTCTGGTAATGCTTTCACTGATAACATTTCTCAGACTAGGTGATCTACTTTATTTTTGTCTTTGACATCGGAGGTGTTAAATTACAGAATAAAGATAACAACGCTCCTAGTTACGTAGGCAGGCAGTGGTTTATATCGTGATGCAGACTGCCGTTGTGAAAAGCATGTAAATAACGAATATGACGAATTACCTTTTTATTTATTGTTTGTTTTTTCGGAAAACATAAAAGTTCAAGTGTGGGTTCTGTTTGAGTGGTTCCCAATTGGACAACGCCAACCTTGAATTTACACAACGTCTGTTTCAATGGGATATGGTATTGCGCAAATGTCTTCATTCATAGATGGATGTTCTTTTCTATTGACAACACATGATTTCATATTCTGGCAGGAATTTTTTTTTTCAACAAACTATTTTATTGAGTAGGGACACAGAGTGTTTCAAATTTTTTGGCCTTTCTTTACTAGCATTCGTATACCACGTGCGACAGCACCAGAAATTGGCTGCGTTTTCGCGCGGTGAACTCCTTCTTTGTTTGAATTGAGCGCCGCAAGAATCCATATCAAACATAAAGATTTCCCAATTTATATTTAAGATATGCCTATCAATTTCTCAATTATCACAATCTGCACTTCCCGCAATGTATTTGTTCGCTTGGACTACTAGAGTCTGACAATGAGTGAGATCATAACGACTGCTAGGCATATGATAATTTGTTTTGTTTATATTGATTCTATTGGTAAATTCATTATTGTGCAAATATCCTTTGTTAGCGCGATAGCGCTCACATAGTTTGGGTTACATCAAAGAGCCCTTTTTTCCAGTTTCCACCCTGAATTTGTTCCTAGACGAAAAAATGGAACTCTCTCGCTCTAGTTAGTTAAAAGAGCATATTTTATGTTATCTGCGAAAATTTCAGATAAAAATATGAACTTTAATTTGTCTTTCGGTTATTCCCTGTAACATTGCAGACCTAGGCTCAAAAAGGATTTCGTCAACTCCATGGCAAATACTACCCCTGGAGGGACACTCGACGTGCACTTTGCAAATTATCAACAAATGGAACACTTATTCGAATCTGTGATACCCGAATTCGTAGAAACAGCGAGAAAATTGTACGGAAGTGACAGTTTGTTCCCACTTCTGGAGGATTTGACTGTGGTAGAAGGAGGTAAATTTTCCATGTAATGTTTTGAATAACAACAATTCGTTGAACTAGACTAGTATTATGTTTACACTCACAAACACACACAATTTTGCGTCACACAACCATTATTTGCAGTTACTAATGATTCCACACTGGTGGCAACAAACGATAACTTCTCAGCATTAGCAAAAGTTCACAATGGAGTCACATATTCCTGCACGGCTCGCAGAGCATCTACAGCATGTGGATGGGCACCGCCAGGTACTCGCACTCGTAAATTCCTTTCCGTGAAAATTGTTCAAAAATTCGGGTATTGATTTATTTGTTTTATCTGAAAGGATTGATTCTGAGCAGAATGTCTACGAAGTTAGCAGCTGACTTTCATTTTTACGAATTGACGGATTTTCTTCTAATACGCTACATTTTTCAGAACTGGACTCTGATGTGGACTCTACCTTCTTGCGGGCGTCCAGTATTATCGACATTCTCCCGTTCTCAAATGCAACAGTTAAAGCCATCCAACTTAAAGACGCTGGATTTCGCTTGGTCGTGGATTTGGCTGAAAAATATGTCACAAATGATATTCAGGTAATAGTTTAGCTATGAGGTAACTCAACATCGTGATTGTTTGGCTCTTATTCTAGCTAAAACTACGTTTCAGATTAGCTCAATTATTGGAATAATCGTAAAGGATCTTTTTGATTCGGAGTGGACTGTTTCGTCAATAGAGCGAATTGAATTCCCGTATTTTCAAATTGAAGGATTTTTCTTTGATGTCATCAGGTATGGGTATATATTGTGTTAGTGGCATTCACATATTTGGAGCAGCAGCAGCATTCTTACAGGGAACGGTGATCGACACAAAACACAGAGAGAGGGAATATCAACGGCATCATGTATAGGATGTAACCCGGTCTAATTGTAAGACATAAAATTTTAGGTCGTCCGAAGATGCTGTTTTTACTATCAATATGTATTCCACATGGACCGAGTGCATATGTGGGCTGTGGAAGAATATACGAATGGTGAAAACTCAACAGAGCACTTTAGAACCTGCAAATTCTCATATAAAGGGAAGTTTTTACAACCAGCATCTGCTACATTTATCTCCAGGAGCGTCGAAGCCCATTTCCCCAGGGCAACCAGATAAGATCCCAAATGATAGGTCTGCCATACCACCTCAGAATTCCGCTACAAAGACCTCGGAGAAGCATGTAAGTTTTTCCGTCCATCACAGACAGGCTAACAACATTTCAAATAGCAAGATGCATATAGCAAAGCCTTCAAACAGCAACGGAATCCTTGTAAATAAACGGCTCAGTGCTTTACGGAAAAAGGGCACAAGGAAAGCGCAAACCGAAAAAGAAGCCCATGTGAAGGATGCGGTAGAGTGGTGCCCGACGTCGTCATCAGAAAGGAGTATGTGCACCATTGTGACAGATGTCCTTAACTCAATGGATATTAAAGCAATGTCCTATTGTGAAACGTGGCTTCATATGGGCTTAGATTCCATTCAAATGGCCGAACTTGAATTTGCAATACAAGAGAAAATCCCCAGCTGCCAAATTCCATTTGGCACCGTGGCGAAGAACCCCTCCATTCAGAAGCTGGTGAAGTTTTTGGATAACAGCAACAATTTGGAAGCCGAAAAAGCACGCACGGATGATACATATCCGGTCAAAGAAAGAGCCACTCTTGATCTTGATAATATTCCACTGTCATCACATCAGCAGCGGATTCTTTTTGAATGTCGAATGAAAAAGGAGCAAGCGGCTCAGTTTATTGAGATCGCTAATGTTCACATTGACAATGTGGACATCAGGAAAGTGGAGCGCGTGGTGCGACGGCAAGTCATGCGACACAAGACCCTTAGAACAATCTACCGTAACCAAACACAGATTATCCTCTCCGGGACCGAAGCCTTAATAGAAACTGGAGATATGCGTTCAAAAATGAAAAATCCACTAACTCTCTCAATCGATATTGAATTAGAGCCGCCTATGAGAATAGGATACTCACAAGGCGAGGACGTCTTGATGATAGCTGTGCATCACATTGCTGTAGACGGGTGGTCATTCGGAGTGTTTCAGAAGGAGGTTCTGGAAATGTATGCAAAGGACAAGTTACTGGAGAAAATTCCGAGAACATCAGATTACGTAAACTTTGCTTTAGCAGACAGTCAAGAACAGACGTCTGCTGACACACTTCACTATTGGGAGCAACAGCTCACTGGACTAGAACTAACTGAGTTGCCCAGTGATTATGAAGTGATCAAGCCGAATTCTTCACAGCAGTGTATTAGGTCTCTCTCACCAGAGTTGTGCTTGAACATAACCAGGATTTGCAAAACACTACAAATCAGCCCTTTCAAGTTCTTTGTTGCCGTGTACAACCTTATGATAGCAAAAGTGCATAATATGCAGGAGGTGACCACAGGAGTACCGTATCAGAAACGAGACAACGTACGTTATCAAAATACAATCGGATGTTTTGTTAATCTTCTGCCACTTCGATTATCCTACAACCCTCGACTAACCGTGGCGAAGTTTTTGAAAAATGTATCTGACAAGCTGGACACTAACATCGCTAACAATTGTCCATATGAACGATTTGTGCAACTAAATCGCAACTTGAATGAAACATCCACTAACGACATTTTCACCATAATGTTAGTTCAAGACTTTGTTGAAAATTTACCAGACGGTGTTAAATTACTTGAAACGCCATCGATAATTCCAAAGTACGATCAGACTTGGTACTGGCAAAAGTTGAAAGATGTATTCGCTATCAAGGTCGAGTACAACGCCGCGAAGTTTCGTCCCGAGACCATTGAATGGTATATTGATCGATTGCTTGGACTGAGTAATGTCGTGCTCAAGAGACTTGAAGCAAAAGTACAGGACATCACACCGTTTCCTAGGATCACCGTCGCAAATCACGTGTCAGGTCTAATCAACTGCCGAGCCGATCACCCAACTAAAACGACAGCACTACATGCGGTACAATATCAATTCAGGAATTCTCACCAAGCTAAAATATTTAATTCATCTGAATCTATGTCGTATCAAACAATACATAAATTATCCTCGGTTATTGCCGGTCGAGTCGAACAGTTCTACGTTAAGACATATGGAACAACACCGCAATCCGATACTGCGGTTGGTGTTTACTGTAGGCAGTCTTTGAAAAGAATACCGCTCATGTTTGCAGTTTGGAAAACAAAATTGTTTCCGTTCAATCTGAATATCGACTGGCCGTTAATGAAGCAAAAGGAATCTATGAGACATTTTCCGCAGCATATTATAATTACCGAGAATCCGGACGACTGGCAGGGTTCCAGAAATGTGATTTCACTCAGTGATATTTTTAATGAAGGATTGCGCATGGAGTAGGTTCATTGTCCGTTGTTCAGTTACATTTTCTTAATTTATCCTCGGTTCCTCGGATGCATAC
The DNA here is from genome assembly GCA_036852015.1 of Pelodera strongyloides. Lineage (NCBI taxonomy): Eukaryota > Metazoa > Nematoda > Chromadorea > Rhabditida > Rhabditidae > Pelodera > Pelodera strongyloides. The sequence goes on along the minus strand of JAANDG010000931.1, from coordinate 15,760 downwards.
TCTACCTACGGTGTATTTAATGAATGAATAAATAAATTCGCTATAATAGCTAGGTAAGGTAATGTTTTGTCGAATAATTTTCTGATGTCTTCAGCCGAATACTGCACTTATGCTCAGCTCCAATGGATGTTATGTATGTGACGTGTACAAGTGGAACAACCGGAGCACCAAAATGTGTCGTTACTGAATACTCGGGTCACAATAACTTGCATATGGCGTACTCGAGGTGTGTTTAACTTAACAGTAGCTTACTGTATTATGTATCTTGTTGTAAGCACCGACATTTACCGATATAACATACATCGTATTGTTAGATCATTCTTCATTGGACATCACAGTGTTACCTATCAAGTTACCAACTACGCATTTGACATCTTCTTCGCTGATATTATGATGAGTATGCCAAATGGATGTTGCATTTGCGTAGCTGATGGAAGTATTCCAGACATGCAACAGGTAAAGTATTTTATTGTAGCAGAAACAGTTTGCTGTCCATTTCCGCATCAATTAAATTGACATGTGCTTATCAAAGTCGATGAGTAAGACGATATAATTTAGTGTCCGAGATAATAGTAAATTAAAATTTGTTTTACGCTTCAAGAGCGTGCACCTTTATTCAAGGTATCCAATGTTCAGGGTATCCAAGGTATCCAAGGTTCAAGGTAAATGTATCCAATGTACCCGAAATCTTAATGAGATGAACATATTTCAAAAATCAACCATTGTTTATAGGTAGTAAAGAGTGGCGTGTCTCATTCCTATCTCATGCCCGCTTACATGAGCACGATGAGTCGTGCGGAAATCGAGAAAATTACGAAGATGGAGTGTATCTTCTTTGGCGGCGAACAGATGCAGAGAAGTGTGAAGGTAGGAACATTGTTTGTGGTTGTTGTTGCACGTCTTTTGCAAAATAAATAAAGAGCCAATGAGGTTGTAGTGGATGTGAAAGAGAGAAGCTGACAATGAGACTAGCGACGACAGAATTAAAAGAGGAGAGGGAGAGGTAGCGAAGTTGAGCAAGCATTTCCTAGTACTAACCATGGGACCATAGGATCAACTTCTTGCCAACCGGGTTGTCATTCACGAAAAATATGGAACGACCGAACAAACTGTCTACTCGACAAAATATCGAGTGAAACATGACAGTAGAAACCGATTGGTCGGAACACCGTACACAAACCTCTACATGGCGGGAAGCACACAGGTGTGAATATAGGAATCCTTTCTTTGAATCATAAACAAATTTTACAAGAAACTTGAACAAACATATATTGATAGGTCTTACATATGCAATAGTTCAGAAAAAAAACTTTATTTTTAGGACGGGCACCTGTCGGACGGGAAAATGGTTTCAGAGGTAATTCAGTGTGGGACTGGGATAAGCAGAGGATACCACAATTTAAAAGAGCATACTGACAACAGGTATAAGTTGAACAATGAACATGCACAACGTAATGATTAGTAATTGGGAAGTACAACATACAACTTCAAAAATTGGGTACATATTCCCTCTAATTGTCAAGATGGCAGACCTGCAAAAGGAAACGATTTTCCACCTGGACCAAATCCTTTGACTTTTCAGATATCTTCCCTCAATTTTTGGCTCGAAAGAAGACAGAGAATGTGGTCTTCCTAACGTTATGTACCTGACGGGAGATATGCTCGCCTTCGATGGATTTTCTTGGCGCTTTCATGGGCGTACCGACAATCAAACAAAAATCCAGGGAAAGATCGTCAGAATTAGTGAGGTGAATTGTGTAGGATTTTTTACGAATTCAGACAGTTAGTGGGTATTCCGATAGCTTGTTGGCAACTAGCATAAATCTTTTTTGTATTCTTCATATTTCTTCAGGTCCAAGAAGAGATCAGTTCCTTTCCGGATGTAAAGACATGTTGCGTAGTGGAGCAGAAGGACTCATATGGATCATCACTATTGGCATATGTACAATTCAAGTTCGTAGGATTATTAATTTTCAAGCCATCTAGCACGAGCAATTGCTATGTTGAAATTACATAGCCATATCGTAGTCACCTACCCATTTCTTCAGCCATAGCGTAGTCACCTACCCAAATCTCAGCGATGGTACCCAAGATGTTTGTTGCTTTTGATAGAGAACACTGTTTTCACAATTCTGCTTTCTCCTTCTTGAACTTCATTGTAATTGTTTCCAGAGAAGGCTCTACAGCTGACATTGACCAAGTGCGGTTGTTCCTGGAAGCTCGTTGCGCTCAACATTGTATTCCAAGTTACTTTATGCAAATTTCTGAATTCCCACTGAATGCAAATGGTAAGATTGACAAACGAAAGCTACCGAAGCCCGAGCCCCAGAAACAAGAAAAAGAGTGCACGGGACGACAACCTGTAACCGATGTCGAGAAGCAAATTTGTGCGTTATTCTCCGAGATATTAAAGAAAACAGATGTAAGCGTCAACGCGAACTTCTTCAAGCTCGGGGGTGATTCAATGAGAGCGATGTACGCCGTGCAGAAGATTAACGATACATATGAAATCGATTACGGTCTTCGTGGATTCTTTGACGGACCTACTGCGGAAACTATTGCAAGGAATCTTCAAGAAATTCAAAGTGACAGAAAAGATGCACAACCGACTCTGAATATGGAAAACAAGAAATCAGACCATTATTCACGAGAAGAGCTCTTGGACGGAATACCACTTACACCGCAACAACAACAAATTTGGATGGTGGAGAAACTGAATCCAGGAACTGACGAATATGTCATCGCAATGAAAATCAAGCTTCAAGGAAAGATCGATATGGCAGCCTTTCAGTATTCTATTAACAAACTCGTAGCCCAGCATCCCGTCCTTAGAATGAAGATTTCAGCTGAAGAACCGACACAGGAATTAAGAACGTTGACGGAATTCTGTATAAGAACACAAAGTGCGGAGACTACAATACCGAGTCTATCAGAGTCTGTAAGCCTGCGTTTGAATATAAAAGGAAACCATATATTAGTGAGTTTGTCTTTCCATCACATAGTTGTCGACGGATTGTCCTTGCAAATTATCGAATCCTGCTTGTTAGACAATTACTCTAACTATGTCAGCCGCAACTTTGCAAAGTCTGTCAAAGTCATGAAAATTGCAAGAAACCCCACCACGAGTGAAAAGGAAAGGAACTTCTGGAAAAAATATTTGGCAGAATTCGAGGAAACCAAGATCCGCTACACTGGAACAGCGCCACAAAAGCAATCTTACGGGTGTAATGTGGGCAAGTTGCAGACAATCGTGAGAATGGTGGACATGTTAAAAATTATGACCAACAAAAATAAATGCTCTAATTTTCATATTCTAACGGCTGCGCTGTTCTCGACTCTCCAGCAACTTGGTATGCAAACCGACGTGACAATTGGCACAATTGTCGGTAATCGATCGATGGAAACGGAAAATACTGTAGGGATGTTTGCCAACTCCGTTGCGTTAAGATGCAGGATTGATGGTTCCTCACCCGAGTTTCTCAAGCACTGTATTCATCAGATTGACAGTGCTTTAGATCATCAAAAGACTCCGCTAAGCTATGTGGCCGACCTAGTAATGGATACGAGAGATCCAAATCGTCATCCGATATTCAATCACGTCATCAATCTGCGATCAAAGGGCAAAGTCCACTCAACGATCGATGAGCTGAAGATGATCGTGGAGACTGACGAAACCAATACGGCACAGTTCGAACATAGCTGGGTTTTTGAAGAGACCGATGATGCTCTCGAGTTAAAGTTTTTATACGATATGACAGTAGTCAGTTCTTCGATGGCGAAAACCTGCGTATATTTATTTATGAGAAATTTGAAGAAATTTTGTAGTAAACTAGCGCAAAGCAATCCCAGTGTCGTGCAACGACATGATATCCCGATGCTTTCTCTAAACCAAGTTCTAGATCTACAACATTACAGGACTCCAGAGAATGTATTTGTCAAGTTCGATGAAAACTGTGACTCTTTTATGCAAAGTTCCATGGAGTTGGCACGCATGGCCAAGTTCATGGAGAAACAAAGCTGGTGTCGCAATGGCATGGCTTTTCGGCCTGATGATCTTGTTGCAATATGTCTTCCAGAATCAATGGATCTCTATCGCACAATATTCAGTTGCATTCGGGCCGGTGTCGCCTTTCTCTGTATTCACCCTGACACCCCAGACGACCGAGTGAATAATATTCTCAGGGCGTCTCGACCAAAGCTCTTCATCACAAAGGATGCCAAGCTGAGTTGTCTTTTTCCTTCTCAGATGACCAACGGAAGGCAGGTAGGCCGCATCGCTCATCGCCACGTAACTGTCCAATCATTTCACAGGGCCACATGCGTAGACATGATGTACTCAATTTTCACAAGTGGAAGTACGGGAATTCCAAAGTGTGTATGCGTGTCTGGTGATGGTGTTTCCAATATGGTCACAGATTGGACAATTGCCAACACCTTCGCCTGTGGTGGAAGCGTGTTTATGTTCAGCACCTGCTCGTTTGACGGAGGGCTCGGCAACATTTTTGGATCTATTGTGAACGGCGGCACAATATGTGTGAAGGATGACAACTTGAATCTGGAGAAGCACTTCGAACAATACAAGTGGATTGATGTGATACATTGCACGCCGGCACAACTATCACAACTAATGAAGATTCCAAAGCCGACCGTTTCTAATGTGAATGTTGGGGGAGATGTCTTTCCCGTGGGACTCCTTGAAATGCAAAGAGATTTCAACATCATTCAGCTGTACGGGCCTGCCGAAGCAACCTGCTACACTGCACGTCTGCGGATGAAACAAAACAGTACTTGCCAAGTAATCGGGGCACCCAGCGTGAACAACCAAATGTGGGTCAATGGGTTGCGGACTACTCCTCAACAAGATAATGTTTGTGGCGAAATTGTAATATGCGGTGCACAAGTTGCAAGAGGGTACCTAGCAGTGAAACCCACTGGAGAGGCTTTTATGGTGAACAAAAACAGAACCAAAGAGGATAGTGCGCTGGGAGCGAATTCATTGGTATATTACACCGGAGATTTAGGGTGGAAAGATTCGCATGGATTTTTCCATTTTGTTGGACGAAAGGATTGGCAGTCTAAAGTGAATGGAGTTCGGTTTGACCCCGTCGAAATGGAGAAGAAATGTTCTGAACTAAAGTTCATAAAGGAAGCCGTTGTAAAGATTGTCAAACTGGACGGTTTATCAGAAATCTATCTCTTTTACACTGGCGAGGAACAACATCTCGATGCTATTATGTCTTACCTATCCCATCATTTTCCGTATTATCTACTGCCGCGTCGTGTTATTTACTACGAGACGTTCCCACATAACATCAATGGCAAGATAGACAGAGCAAAACTGCTAGTTCCAGCGGTAGACGAATCTATAGTCGAAACTATAGCCTCTAAACAAGGAGAACTTATATTGGAGTGTTGGCAAGAGTCGCTTCAAAATCCTAAACTAAAGGTTGATGACAATTTTTTCGCGTATGGAGGAAATTCGTTATTGGCCGTGCAGCTGTCGAGAAAAATTTCCGACTCAATAAAACTCGACGTAACGGTGCGCGATATATTTATGCATCCCACTCCTGGATCATTCATAAAGTTTATTGAGAAGGAATCAAACCTTCCGAAAAGTGTTCCAGAAAAGGAATCCGAAAGCGTAGCATTTCCTGGTGTCGACAAAGTGCATTCATATAAAATGGAGGCGCCATTCCATCTTCGAGAACTTGCAAGAGCAATGATGAAGACAAGGAGTAATCTTCTGAAAAAATCATACAACTGTCACATTCCTCTTCGAGAAGAAAATATCCAAGGTCATATTCTGAAAATGATTAATTTTTTGACTATGAAGCACATAGCATTCAGGAGCTATTTCGTTGAAGAAGAAGAAACCGTATACCAGATGATACTCTCCGGTACGGAGTCTGTTATTTTGTCCACTGAAACAAATGTAATGTTTGATTATAACGTCGGACCACTGATCGGCTTGCAAGTGGAGAACCTACACCCAACGATTGTATACAGTCATTTGGTAGCTGATGGCTGGTCATCAAAAATTATCCGTAATGATTTCAATGAATTATCAAATACTGGAAAATTATGCCGAAATAATTCCTCGCTCGATGTGCTGAACTTCTACAAGTACTTAAATATGCAACAAGTGCTGACATATGATTTCAAGGACTTCAAACTGAATAGTCTGGGCAAAGTGCACAAATTTGGAAAACATCTCACCTCCGACACTATGCGAAAGACCGTCGGCCGTTCGTGCTTACGGGAAATGGCTGTTTCCAGTAGCACTTCTGAGTTTCTAATAACAATGGCCGTATGTGCGAAGACCTTATTCAAATATGCAGCAAGCAACAAGAATAATATCACAATCGGGTTCCCAATTAATATGAGATCAGGGAAGCATGAAAATGTTGTGGCTTTTGCAGTAAACACCGGTGTTGTTTCTATCAATCCCACAGAACCAAACTGGTTTCACAGATTACTCGATGACGTCACTGCAATACTATCGAATCCATTTTATTCACTTAGTGATACTGAAAGAAAGATTGCAGTCTCCAGGCTGTTTGATGCAATGGTTTCCTTTGAGGAATACACTTCGAAAGATATTGAAATGACTGAACAGAGAAGTGACACTGTTTCCAAATTTCCAATATCGTTGTTCTTTTGGGAAGATGCGAAGAATGTCACCATAGAGGCCCATTACTGGACGTCTGCTTTCAACAAAGAGGATGTACAAGATATCCTGGAAGGAATTCTATATGATATTAGCAATAAAAATTCCGTCCGAAATCCACTGGACAACCCAGGTGATACAGATAACATCGTCGAGGCTAAAAATATACTCTACAACATCCAACATATCGAATGGGCAATTAGCGAAGTATTCCCGGATACAATTATCAGGAGCACGAGTTGTGATCGCTACCAACTCTTTGTTCCACCTGGAACAGAATTACGCAATGTGGTCCAGGACCTTGAGGAGGTTCTTCCCTTTGAACTGCTTCCAACATCAGTTGAGTTTCAAACAAAAGTGGAGGAACTGAAGAATAAATGTGACACACAGGATGGGTTCGACAATGGTTTACAAAACGGATTTCCACTCTCTTACCAGCAAACCCAAATGTTTTACTTGTCGTATAACGATATGGATAACTATTATCTTAACGACTTTGTGAACCGCTTTGAAAAGCCGCTACCAGTGGGAACCCAAAAATACTTACATACTGCTTTCATGTATGTGATCCAGAACCATCAAATGTTGCGGAGTCGTTACCAAGAGATTAATGGCGAGGCGCGCCAGAGCATTGTGTCAATGACTTCGTGCTACTTCTCACCTGTTACGGAGGAAATTCACGCGGATGACAACATCGATGAGGTGGTTTCTGCCAAGAATAGAAAGAAGTTCAAGCTTCTCCATGATGGTCCTGTTCGCATTTGTTCCGTTGAATCGACGTATATGTGGGTGACTTCTATACAAATTCACCACATTATTGTTGATGCGACGTCGACCAACATATGGACAAGTAATGTGCAAGTGATCTTCAACCAACTCATTGACCACCAAATACCTTTTACTAAGAAACGCAGTTTTACCTACATTCACTACGTTCTAAGGCAAAAAGAAGAAGGAACACATGAGACTGCTTTTCAGCTTGATCCTGGGTACAAAGATAAATTGCAGCAAGCGTTGGCGAAGGAGAATATTGTGTCCACAAGACGCCCCGACCTCATAGTAACTCACGAATGGTCAATTCAAAGTGTTGCTGAAGCAGCTGCCTCCTATAAAGTCACACCATTCATAATGTTCTTAGTCGCCTATGTGAGAACTCTGAGTCGTCTTCTTCCTACTGCCAGGCTCATCGTGGGAATTCCATTAGCGAATCGTCCACCGGAAACAAAGGATATTCTGGGTTATTTTTTGAACTATGTTTTGTTTCCATTAGTGCAAAGTGGTCCCGAACACACTGTCGAGGACATAAGCAGGGAATTTGCAAGATTCGTGAAATTCGGATACCCACTAGCGCGCGTGAAGCAATCGTTATCTTTATCTGAAAATCTTGAAAGGGATGGTCAAATCTTCACAACGTTTTTAAATTGTCGATACCATTTGGAATCGATAGACCATCAGAATCTGCCTGGTATGATTCGAGAAATAGAGGTGGACCAACAAAATACGGTTACCCCTATTGATTGTATGATCGACTGCCATGGAGAGAAGTACCATATAACTGTTCAGACATCAACAAGTAAAGTGACTGCTGAGGAAGTCAGTCAAGAACTGAATCGAGAAATAAAGAGACTACTTGACAGGACAAATTCGCGTAGACTATGCGCAAGAGACTCTAACAGTTGTAACACTCCGACCCACGGCTTGCAGTCAGAAGGCGCTAAAATATTCAAGCCAAAATCGCCTCAAATTCTTCACGGGCATCGATACGATATTGCTCCCGTGTCAGCAAATGTTCTCGTCAGCTTGCAAGCAAATCGGACCCCGATGTCAGACTGCTTATCGGGAAGGAATTTTCGGTTGAATTATAGAGATGTCGAGGCAGAAATTATCCGACGTTCTTACTGTATTAAAAGATCGTACTGGAGGGCCACGGGTCTCTCTTGTCGAGCAGATATGCCGATTGCCATTATTGGCCGTAAATCGTTGAATTCCACGCTCAACTGTTTTTCCGTGTTGCATGCTGGAGGATGCTACATTCCCATGGATTTGACACATCCGAAAGAGCGAATTCTTTCAAAGTTACACAACTGTGGAGCGTCCGCCTACATATCGGAGGAAGTAGTGGATTTGACGCCCCAAGTCCGACTTGACATTGATCATCCCTATGATATACTAAAGCTTAGGAACTTGGTTAAAAAGTGTTTCAACAATACTTCCCCGATAGATGTCGCATATATCATCCATACATCCGGAAGCACTGGTCTTCCTAAAGGATCCGTGAACGCTCACACGTCTGTAGTAAACGTGTGTGCCTCCTCAGCGAAGCTTTTCCATCTGGCCAGCACAGATGTCATCTACCAATTTACCAATTTTGTCTACGACAATAGTGTCTTAGAATATATGATGGCGTTTGCCAACGGAGGATCTTTATTTTGTTGCTACGAAAGATTCGTTCCGAAACGGTTTTGCACTGATATAATCAATTGCGGTATCACAATTGCATTACTATTTCCTGGGCTTCTATCTTTAATGGATAAGGATGACTGGAAAGTTCTTAAAAGACTGCGGTACTGGGTTACCGGCGCAGAAAAGCTTTCCGCAAACACATTTGACCTTGCTCTTCACAATGATGTTTGCGTCACTCAGAACTATGGTCCCACTGAGACGACTTGCTTCGCACTGACCAAAAAGCTTCAGCTTCTCGATCATCCCAACAATCTAGGATACCCGATAGATAATGTTTCCACCACGACAATCGTAAGAAAGTGTGATGAAGATGCGACAACACGATTAGAACTGCTCGTTACAGGCGCTGGCCTCATGAGAGGCTACATTGGGAAACGGGTTGATGAAAGCTTCGTCAAAATCAGTGGGCAACAGTTTTATTGTTCAGGAGATGTGGTTAAAAACCAACCCAACGGTGAAGTGATTTACCTCGGACGTACCGATCAGCAAGTCAAGCTTCTTGGTGTCAGAATCGAGCTGGGAGAAATCGAATCCGTGGTCAACATGCATAATGACATTACACACTGCAAAGCGTTCTTGCTGCATGATATACTGCATTGCTGTTATCATGGAACATCGAAAGATATCTCTTCTGATCTCAAGCGACAATGTCAACGGCTACTCCCGTCACACATGATCCCACAGTTTATGTACATAGATCAATGGCCACTAACACCAAATTGTAAAGCTGACTTGCCAGAGTTGAAGCGCATGGTAGAGATGCTATCGGAAAGTAGCGAAATTGCGTTGTCCGAGGATAAAACGACAAATCAAGTAATTAAACTAGTTGAGAACATTCTCGGAGTAAATGGGATCCGAGCAGATCATGATATATTCTATGTAGGAGGCAATTCGCTAAACATTGCAACGATTTGTGAAGCATTGAGTGAGAAATTCAAATGTTCGATAGAACCCGAGCAAATTTATGAAAAGCCTACGTTCGCGGACATTGCTGAACTGGTTCGGAGACCGAATGGTGAGAGCCAGGCAGAGCATGCAGACAGTATGATGCATGACAAAAATTTCCGTAGTAACGATCGTGCTTTGACAGCTGATAGCCGAGTGAAGACGGGATCAGCAATGGCGCCTGACAAAGTTGGTGAACCCGAATCAACCTTACCCGAAAATGAAAAAGTAATGGAGGACCTGACCAAGTACACCTCAGAACTGGCTGAGATTTGGAGTGATCTTGGCCTGAAAGTCGACAATGCTGCTGATGATCCGTGTTTCTTTACATGTGGCGGTACTTCTTATCAGTTGATCGTGCTTCGCTCTCGCATCAACAAGAAATTCTCAGTGATTTGTAACATTGCCGAGTTGATGACAAAGACAAAGTTGTCAGAGATGGCGTCGTACATTAGAACGTGTGCAAAACACCAGAGTGCAAGTGGGAGTTGTGTGTCGGTCATACGAAAGGACCCTATCGTTGAAAAAACAATCGTCTTCCTACACCCTCTTGTAGGTGGTGGCTTTGCTCCTTATCGATCGCTAATCATTAGAATGCGATCGATGTCTAATCTAGAGATCATTATCGTGGAACATCCGAACACCTTTACTGAAACCAGCGACGACTTCAACATCACAGACACTATTCCAAAATTGGCGAAGTACTATGCTAATCATCTTGAGGAGCACTTGCAGGGAACGGTAGTCTTAATTGGAGCTTCACTGGGAGGGCGCCTGGCTCACGAGGTTAGCTGCGTTTTAGGAAGAGCTCCAATAGTAATCAATATTGATGGTGCTGGAGCTTTTACCCCCGAAATGATTACATTCAAAGAGCACAAGCAACAGATGGAGGCGATCATTCAAAACTATTTGTATGAGGAGAATGTTGTGGACGATGCAACAGTGGGAAATATGGTGAGAAATTCCTGGGAACTCCTTCAAATGGGATTCGACTACAGACCTACCACAGCCAGAGAGAAGAAAATGCATCTCTTGTCGATTTCCGGTATGTCATGAAATTTGAGTTTCTGGACCGTTTTCTTTTTACTCTAGGGTTGTTCTATGCAACTTATTAAAGGGATAGGTTCACCTCGAAATGCACCTTTTTTATAATTTCTATTGATAGTATGACCTACATATGACGGTCAAAATGCGAAAATTGCTGTAAATTTCCTTTGCTCCTCGAGCCAGGATCAAGCTCAAAGGCTAAGCTACCTCGACTTTATAAAACAACTGGCGTATCGCAGCCGAAGTCAAACGGTAGGCCAGATGTGTTGCAAGTGCGAAATAGCGTGACAGGGCTAGAGGTGCAAGATTGTTCTGATAGACAGAGGGTGAATATAAGGTCCGTGCATACCGTTTAAAGGGACAGGCCCATCAAAGTAAACCTATATTTACGATACGTCCATAGTGACTATCAAGCATTTTTATTACAATATATACAAAATAAATTTCACATTTATTTGCCATTGAAACCTTTTTTCCGATGCGCTCTGCTCAAATGTATACCGTAGAGCCGCAAATATCCTTGTCGTCAATGCAAATTTATCGTGAAATTATAATGCGATTAAAATTTGCATATATAGCTTTGAAATCTGCAGTTTTATGGTATACATTTGAGCAGGGCGCATTGGAAAAAAAGTTGTCTAGGGCGAATAATGGTGAAATTTAGTTTGTATATATTGTAATAAAAATGCTTGATAGTCATTATGAACGTATCGTAAATGTAGGTTTATTTTGATAGGCCTGTCCCTTTAACTACGGCTGCGGTACGCCAGTTGTTTTATAAAGTAGAGGTAGCTTAGCTTTTGAGCTTGATCCTGGCCCGAGGAGCAAAGGAAATTTGCTGCACTTTTCGCATCTTGCCCGTTATAGGTCATACTATCAATAGAAATTATAAAAAAAATTATAAAAAAATTTGAGGTTATCCCTTTAAAAAGGTCAGGCTCTAGAAGAAATCAATTTGATGCACACCTCGGTGTTATTTAATAAATAAATAAATAAATATCCAAAATACACAATAATAAACCAATATTAAAGCGAAATACCGTCCAGTTTCTGAAACGCATTGCGTACACCTGCTTTCTTATGCAGCATATGCAAATGAGCAAAAATTAGAATAAAAACTAGATCCCAATTAGACCACACTTTGCATAAATGCATGGGAATGCAAGTACTTGAGATGAGTTTCAAAAACCGGCCGGTATTTCGCTTTAAGAAAGTACAATGGGAAAATATATTGCTGCCGAGGTAAACATATAATGAAGATTCACCTTCTTCAAACATATATCAGTGAAGCGTAATATATGTAAGTCTATTTGATAAATGAAATTTAGGTGAATCACTTGGATGGGAAAAGCATGTCGATGTGGTAGTCCACAAGATCGACGGCGAGCACGACACGATGCTCACTGAAGACCACTGCGATGGTGTCTATCAACTTATTGAGGACATTCTGAAAAAGTCGGCTGATCCATAATTTTCTCAACCCCTTTAGAAGTGACTTCAACAAAGATTTATACGCATGCGTGACCTGAATAAAGATTTATATGTACAATTTTTCCACATGCAATTTTTCTGGTAAATAAAGGATAACCTGATAACAGTGTATTTACATATTATATCATATCGGTATTTGATTGTTTAGACTGTCGATAAATAAGAATGTTTGGCTTCATGCTTTTTTTCAAACTATTCTGCGTAAGAATAACAACAGCACATTACCCGTCGGAGTTTTTATTCCAAACTCTGGTTTTGAACTCATTCGGCTCTTACGTTTTGCACGTCTTCAGCAGCAAAAGGTTTCCGCCAATGGACATTACTTACCACTAGACTAGACTGAACTCCACCGGAAATTGATGAGGAAATTGCTGAATTCAAATGTGTCGCAAAAAAGCTAGTTTTACAATTAATTAAAGGCTAAATTTAAAAAAAGCGGCATAACGGTCGTTTTTTAACCTGTGGCGCACCCCCGCGCACATTAGAGGTGCGCCGCACAGCCCTCTTTTTGTGAGCTGCGATGGCGCGGAGCTTCATATGTGTTTTTCCGTTGAGCACTACCGGAGTACTTTGGTTTTCCCGATAGTATATATAAGTCAAAGAACACTGCAACAATGTAGAACAGTTGGCTGGTTTATGATACTTTGCGGATAGGTAAATATGTTGTCTTTTCGGCGACACAAGTGGAAAATATCGTGTTTACGTTCGGCGATGCGAGTTCTTATTGCAAATGCAATGAAAGTGACATCACTTTATAGTGCTTGGAAACAAATTGTATCCTGTTCAAAAAACAATGATCGTGCTCCAAAGAAAAACATTCCGTGGCCGGTCACCAAATGGTCACCAAACATTTGGTGACTGGTTACCAACTATTTGGTGACCACATAGTGACCAGGTGATGACAAGTGGACGACTGTGGACTTTTTCGAGAAAACTTGTCCACGATAAAGTGGTCAGCAAATGGCTTGTCCCACGAAAAAAAAACAGTAACCGTCTCCAAATGAGTTCTTCCTCCGTTTCCTAGGAGTGTGATATTTCATGCGCCGCGAGGGAGCGAATACGGTAAAATTTTGCATGTCCCTGCGTCTTTTTCTCTCGCTTAAGTTCTAAAATAGTTTTTGTTCCATCTCAATAAAATATTCACTAATCCCTTGTCTTGTAAAAAAACACACACAAATCAGTTTTGATTTGCCCTGTGTTTGCTACTAATAAGACTAAAATATCCTGTGAATGTTCACCTTGAACAATACAAATTCAAAAATTCCCAAAATTTCTTTTAGAAAAAGCGAACGTGCTTATTTTATGTGTGAAAGGGATCTTGTGCAATATTCCATCGAAACTGATTGAGACAGCGAGTGTTCGTTCAGCTAGGCTAGAGGCACAGACCCACAGACCCTCGCAGTGTTTTCCTGAATCTGGAAAAGTTACCGTACATTATCTACATACCAGTGGCGCGAAATTTAAATAATTTAAATCGAATAGCCGATCGATGACGTCATATCATCTCACAAATCTTTCGAAACTGTTTTACCAACTGTGTAACTTTGTTTTGTTATTTTCATGGGGAAATCCGAACGGAGATCGCTACCCAACAAATTACCAGCTTTCCCAGGTAATTCTACGTATACTGAGAGGTCTACGTGGAGACCTAACGTTAGATTCGCTGCTTTTCCCTTGAAGCAACTCGCCGGAAGCAACTTTCTTGCGAGATTATTATAGGTTTAAATATCTCTAATTTTGTTGCTGCTGCGTTGCAATTTGTGGACATTTTTCCGAGGTGATCTCGAACCAAATTTTCCCGCTTCTTCGTCTAGCTAGGACTTGTTCTTTTCATTTAGTACGCACTACCCACTCCTTGAAAACACGGTTTCGTTTGTCATATGTGTTTTTTTTTTCGAATCCGTTCAGTTTTATTTCTTATCTCGCACTCCTAGGACTCCTCGCTAACTAATTCAGTATTTCCTCGTGACTCGTGTACATAGACTATACATTCACATGACATGTATACCTACAGTTCTTCTCACTACCGGCATATTTGCCCTCCCTTTCTTTCCCAGACGGACCATATTTATTTTTATCGAAAACTGTCAACATAAACTTGGCTGGCAACTTGTATCCATAAATAGTGCAGTGCAACGTCGATACCCGGCCTTATTCGATACCCGACATTCACAACAAACAGAGACTCATTGCAAGAGTGTTGTGTTTTTATGTTAAATACTTGAACCCATATGCTTGTGATGTTCTGATATTTTCAGCTCCACGTTTTCCCCTGATTTGTGCTCCAATTTAATACAATTCTTTGCTGTGCAGAACAACAGAACTTTGCAACTTTTATTATCACCAAAATCTCCACACACTTACACTTAATTTCTGCAAACGCTCCTTTCTGATATGGGAACTCACGCTCTCAAGCAAAGAAAAGATATAAAAGCAGTTGGTGATAGTGCTCAGACTTTTTTTGAGAAAAAACCAGGGTGACCTCGATTTTTTTGCAGAGAACTGCTGCAGAGTTTGTACTTGCATAATTTTTTTCGACTGCGCCTATTTTTATTTGAAAAATCTGAGCTGACCATCACATTTTCACATATATAGTAGCTATGGTCTTTTTTAGTCTATCACGAAACAGAAATGTTTGTGCCTATGCCGATCGAGCGTAAAACTTTAAATGATTTTTTCTTAAGAAATTTGATGTGGAATTGTTTCGCGTTTGTCTTATAATTAATGGTTGGGAGTTTGAGGTTCCTCGTCTGGGCACTATCCCCTACTGGAAAGCTATGGTGGGCGAACTGGATGCAAAACGGGTGACACACACATCCCAACCAACGAAATGGAAGCAAAAAAGAACGGCAATCGATGGATAAGGAGGCACATGAGAAAAGACCGAGTTAGAGAAGTGGCGGACGCAAGTGGTTGTTAGAGAGACGCAGAACGATATTCGAGACGAGAGACGACGAATCCTCATTGTCGACAAAACGAGAACGGAACGGCTGGCTTAAAGGAGAACGCTGGATGTATTGGAGATCCCACGGTCGACGACAAGTAGACGACTTTTGCTTTTGGTTTCGGCGCACACAGGACATACACGTGGACAATCGCGAAACTGTACATTATTGCGAAGACTGACGAAATAGACAAACTGATTTG
>JAANDG010000930.1:12500-36060 GCA_036852015.1 Pelodera strongyloides | reverse complement strand
AAGTATGGAAAGACGCCTCGGGCGGCGCAGCCGTCTGGTTAATAATATTAATGAGATGATGCATATTAATGAGATGTACATATAGTTTATCTTCTTTGAGAAGGGCCCAAAACATTTGTTGACGAACACTCAGTGGACAAAATCCTTTCAGTGGCGTGCACACATGAAACATTAGGAATGTCGTCTAATTTTCAGACTGTACTCTACTGTTTGTGTATTAGCACTATTCTTTTGAGAATGCCGGATTCGTCATGCATTGTGATCATTCCCAAATTGTAAATACGTATTGTTTGTAGATTTGTGCCCAGTGCAAGCCGCCGGATCACACTGCGCTCCGTAGAACTATGGGAATCTTGAGAAAAGGAATACCAAAGGCATTGATCGTGCTCATCGGACCAGTACACGTTGCATCGTCATATAGGCTGAACAGAAATTTGCTTCGGTATTACTCTTATGATATCATTATACGATATTTTTCCTTATGGATGTACGGTATAGAACTGAGTATAGCTGCTAGCGATATATATCTGCGCACGAACACCCCCAAGGAGAATACCGGCTTATTGGAGAAGACACCCTCCATACATCCCCGGTGCATCCCGTACATCTTTGTACACCCCCGTACATCCCGTCGGGAGGCCGTACATCTTCGTGCACCCCCGTACATCCCCGTACATCCCCGTACATCCCCGTACATCCCGTCGCTATACTGTACACCCTCATACATCCCATAGCAATACGATACATCCTGTGAGTTATACGTACACCCTCATACATCCCGTGGGGTATACGTACATCCTCGTACATCAATTTACACATTTTTTTGAACATCATGATTTTAAGGATGCATTTTGCACTAGAAAATATGCAAAATATAGTGAATGGTGTTACTAAATATCGAATAAAAATTGTGAAAAAAAAAACATTAACTGTTTCACTGAGAATACCCTATGCTCCAATTTTATCAATGTTCCAATAAAAAAAACCATGTTCATTTTCATAATCATAGACGATGAAGCTTCCTTCGCTCATCACTTCACAACCCCGTTACCACCTAACACCTGTTTTCTGCATCTTCAATTCAATATATATTTATATATTCAGATATACAGAGAAACGATCACCGCCAAGTAGAATAGCCTGTACAGGTAGGGATACGGAGAAAATGATACCCTGGACCAATGCCAAATGGAGTACACATACGACATTTTCAAACGAAACATAAGAGCAAATTGAATGTTGGTGTTGTTAGAACACGCAATAAATTATTTGAGGTGTTTATTTTAGATTGCGCATTTGGTAATTTGTGCTAACCAGAGTTTCTCTCCATTTGGCATTGGACCAGATTGCCACTTGGCTATTGTCCAAGAGGTACCCTACCCCTGTACCCCAACCCTCTGCGCCTCTCTTTGTACCCTTATCTGAACAGGTTATAGGGTGCTGATTGGTGATATATACTTGGCTGGATATTGATTCTCTGTGACATCCGACGGGACACTTTGAAGGTGCGGACGCTGATGGAAGACGCAGATGGTAGGGGTACAGGGTAGGGTGCATCTTGGACAATAGCCAAGTGACAAGCTGGCCCAATGCCAAATGGAGAGAAACTGTGATTAGCACAAATTTCCAAATGCGTAATAATCAAGATAAACACCTCAAATTATGTATTGCGTGTTCTAACAACACCAACATTCAATTTGCTCTTATGTTCGTATGTGTGCTCCATTTGGCATTGGTCGAGGGTGTCATTTTCTCCGTATCCTTACCTGTACAGGCTGTGATACTTGGCGGTGATAGTTTCTCTGTATATCTGAATATATAAATATATATTTAATTGAAGATGCAGAAAACGGGTGTTAGATGGAAACGGGGCTGTGAAGTGATGAGCGGCATGAGCGAAGGAAGCTTCATCGTCTATGATTGTGAAAATGAACATGTTTTTTTTTTATTGGAACATTGATAAAATTGGAGCATAGGGTATTGTGAAACAGTTAATGTTTTTTTTTTGTTTTTTCACAATTTTTATTCGATATTTAGTCACACCATTCACTATATTTTGCACATTTTCTAGTGCAAAACGCATCCTTAAAATCATGATGTTCAAAAAAATGTGTAAATTGATGTACGAGGATGTACGTATACCCCACGGGATGTATGAGGGTGTACGTATACCCCACGGGATGTATGAGGGTGTACCGTATTGCTATGGGATGTATGAGGGTGTACAGTATTGCGACGGGATGTACGGGGATGTACGGGGGTGCACGGAGATGTACGGCCTGCCGACGGGATGTACGGGGGTGTACAAAGATGTACGAATGTACGGGGGATGTATGGAGGGTGTCTTCTCCAATAAGCCGAGAATACCTGGGTATGTCTAGCGAAATAAAGTCGCTTTAGCTTCCGCGTCCCTCACTTCTAGTGCTTCCGCGTCCCTCACTGAACGCGATCGTGATGCACAAGCCCTATGCAATTGAATCTGATTGTTAGTATCCTTTCAGTCAATGGTTCCTGCAAATCGCATCAATGAAGTTTTCTTTCAAATCGCACCAATATCGTGTTCTTTCAATTACTAAGGATTGTTAACGACGGTGTCAATAGAGTGTAACTTGCGTCGTCATTTTTGGGTCATGCAGCTCCGTTACCTACACTTATATTTGGAGTACACATAAGGCGCTTCTATATGTGGAGTACACATACAGGCCTCGGTGCAACTGTCTTGAATCGATGTCCCGAGCAGAAGAAATTTCGCTTCGCAAAGAATGGAGTGAAACATTCTATAAAGTTCAGGTATTCACCCACGCTGTTCTCTTATTCGCGTATTTGTTGCAAAAAAAAAACAAGAACCGAACTATAACTACCGAGATCGTTCATTGCCAATTCATCACTGATTAACGGCAATTGATTGGAAGGGCACAGTGTACAGTATAGATTAGAAAATAGGATATATTATTACAACAAATCTAGCATTTAAGTTCTGCTAATAACAGATTTTGCTCTCACTTCAGCAAGGTTGCTGATTTTTTTCAGGAATATTTCAGAAATGAACAGAATTGCTGATTTTTTTTCAGGACGAATTCAATCACTTGCACTACTCAACGTTTGCCGTGTTGACCATACCTCGGCTCACTATTCATTCACGAGATCCAGATTCGTTGTTCATTGAGGACCAGCCGCTACTGAATAGGTTAAAGTCAAAACATATTAAATGGTCGGGCTCAAGAAAAAAGTTTTTATGTTGCACTTTCTAATGCCCAAATTCTCTTCATTTCTTTGAAAAAAATACCGCTTATGTGAAAGTTACGTGAAAGCAGTAACTCGCAGAGTTATTAAGCTTGCATCAGCTACTATTGTCAGAGTTAGAAATCGACTGTTAGTATTGTGGAAATGATCGTTATGCATTAAATTATGTGGATAAAAACAGACGAAAATAATTCGTATATATATTGGCGATGTGGAACGCGGTATCACGGTATTTTTATTTTTACGGTGACTCTCTCGTATGAGTAAATTCAGAAAATCTTTTTTTTTCAATGAGCACGATTCTTTAACTGACATAAAGACAAAAAGAGACACAATTATAAAGTTAATCGGTTAGATACGCATTGTGGATTGTGCCACTCCCTGTTTTCAAGAATGTGCTTATTGTAGCAGCCTGTTTCGACATCAAACTATGTTTGTCTATTTAAGGAAAGGACATACATATGCTGCGAAATTTGTGTGGAATCGATTAATTGCCGGACCAAACTATAATTACACAGAACAAGTGTTCTCAGAAGATTCATACTTCTGCCCTTCTGTTGTGAGTACAACTATACACTAAATGCTATATCCTGAATGAATTGCGGCCGTACACAACAACGCGAAACTTTAGACGGTGCGCGGCCTACAAAACGACACATTTGTGGCGGCCCACCTGGTCTATTTTTGTTTGCACCTGGCCCACAAAGGGCCCACACCAGGCGCACCAGGCGCACACGGTTTGTTTGTTCATTGAGCCACTTTCCCCTTTATGGGCAAGGTGAAGGCAAGGGCCGCGCACCGGCCAACTTTCCTCAGTGAAAGAATACTACTTTATGTGGAAAACCCAACATTTATTTGTGAGCAAAATGATGTTCAGAGTATTTGATGATATCCCAACTGCACTCCTTTCAGGGTTGCCCTTACTTCCGTACTGTTCAAAACTTTCGCAATTGCACTGTATTGTCTCAATTTGAATATGAAGCAAAATATGTAACATCTACACTCCCGCCGGTTACAGAAAAACCGAAAAGGCAAAGTTGACTTATGCTTACATAGCACTTAATAAATATTCGTAGAGAGTAACGGGAGTAGAGAAGAGAGAGAAAAGGATAGAGAGGAAAAGAAGCGAGAGAGAGAGAGAGAGATAGAGGAGAGAGAGAGATATGGAGAGAGAGAGAGAGAGAGAGAGAGAGAGAGACAGGGAGAAGCGGACAAATAATCATTGATATTATAGAGCCGAAGTGATGCGGAGGAATCTCGCGGCGATAATCATCGTTACTTTGTCATTATGTGCCTTGGCGGTCTTCTCTCTAGGCACAGCCTTCTACTGCCACGGTCTCAAAGCGACAAAGGGACGTTTCGAAGAAATACAGGGCGTCTAGGCACGAATCATAACATAACTTCAATGAACGCGATAATATTTGCCTTTCTCAATAATAGTTCATTCTTTTTTTGTTCGTTTGCTCTGCCTAATTATTAATAGCCATTTGTTGCCGCCCGGTGTTGACCCCTTTTTGATTACACGATCCCATCTCTCCATAATTTCGATTAGGGGGATTGGCGATCTTTGTGATATTTATCGGAGGATTATGCTGTATGTTAAGATCCAGTTTATTGCAGTCTACCGATGCTAGACTTTTGAGCATCAGTGCTTATCAAAAACGCGGATAAATTTAGCACAAAGAGCGGATGAGGAGGGGCTTCATGAAAACACTGTTTTGGTCAACAAAATTAAATACTGTAACTATTTCCTTATCTCTTTTGTAAAATATTTAGCATGTTTTTTGATTTTCCGTCTGATCATCACAAATTTCATCTTGCCGGGGATCCCGAGTAAGCTATTTCAGTTAAAGAAAGGGTTACTACTTTGATGACTGAGAAAAAAAAAATACAAATGCAAATTAGTCAAAGAAATGGATTAACATTGCTTCGAATGTTGTACGAATAGAACGATCGTTTCTTACTGTTAGGCTTTCAACTAAAAGAAAAAATAAGGCTGAATTAAATTTTTTTATTCCAACTTACTTGGTTAGGCAAAAAACCATTGTAATTTTATGGCTTTTATGTACTCTTTCGACAAACCAACACCTCGGAAGCCAGCCACAGACTCCATACTCATACTTTATACGAAATGATACTGAAAACGCAAAGAATACGAAATAATGCCGAAAATTTTTCACGTTAATTTATTAATTTTTAATACAGCAGGATGTGCATAACAATATAATGTTGCATAACAATATAAAGGGAACATAATGAACCGAGCACAAATTACCTTGCTTATTGTTTTAGCATTTGTTAGTAAATAAAAATAAAAATGAATGAGAGTACTAAAATGCCGTTAGAAAGCAGTTGCTAAAAAAACTAAAACGCAGTTACTAAAAAAAGTTGCTGCAAAATATGAGCTCAAGCGTAAATTTAACTTCTACGGCGTAAGTGAGTCAATACATTATTAGTACCTTTGGCGAACTCATTGTCAGCAACATACAATACAATTATTATAAAGCATATTTAGGGTAGGCAGACACCATTGAAAGTTATTAAATTGTTTCAAGTGGAGATAAATGTGCATAGTATATATATATTATTAGTACATATAATTGAGAAAATCGGTTCCAATGACTGGAGAAACAACTAATGTAATTTTTGCCGCAAACACGACTGTTTTCCTATTTTTTGCTAACAGAACTGCCAACGACATATCCAGCATCAAAGCCCACGGAGCCAGTCTGTGCACAAGACACCTAAATGTACACAATTCAACGGCGAGTTTAAAGGGTCAGGCTCATTTCAGGTAACACCTATTTTAGATAACTCTAGCTGATACTGATTATCCATCTCAAGTATGGTAGGATACAATTGTTTTCCAATTTTCAGGCGCAACATTCACGGTTACCAGCAATTTACCATGGCGAGTTATACCCAACAATTTATCGCTGTTGTCACGCCATTCGCGCTGATTGGCCAGTATGCTATTTTGGGCGTGGCAATTGCGTTGTATTGTTGGGTATGACTGGCCATGGTAAATTGCTGGTAAGTGCGTGAACGTTGCGCCTCAAAATTGGAAACAAATTACATCCTACCATATTTGAGACGGAGCATGAAATGGAGTAATCAAAAATAGGGGTTATCTGAAATGGGCCTGACCCTTTAATTACCAAAACTGTCATCAGAAATTTCTATTATGAAGTGCCCTTTTCACACGAAAGTGTTAAGATTATTCCAGTATTTGGAATTCTCTGTGAATTTTATTTTCACGGGAAACCTGTATTTTCATTCATAGCAAATACATTTCAATCCAAAGTACATTAACTCCGTCTCTCAACTGAAGTTTTCTTCGTTGACTTGCGTATTTACCTGGAATCTTCAAGCAAAGGCGTGATGTTTTTTGAGAGTTCTCGACCTAGAGCCAAACCGAGACACTGGCATTAAATTTTTTTAAGACAAAACATACCGATGTAATAGGAACAGTGGCAGATCCAGAACCAGTAGCTACGTTCCAAACACCGTTCACACAGATAACCTGAAAACATTGTTAGAAAATACAGACTGAGTTGGCCTACAGTAGAAAAATTCCAATTTTCGTTAAAGCGAATGTCAAGCCTGCTTCACAGATATTCTATAACACGCTGTCACAAAATACCGTAGTTTAAAACATTTCTCTTGCGCCCTCCTCTTTTTCTTTGCTGTCTAACAGCCTCGTAAATTCAAACGGCCCTGTGGACAAAGAATAGGCTGATTTTGTCCAAATGACCAGAATCCCATACTGAAGGAGTTTTTTGGAGGGGTTTGAAATTGTTTTTCCTCTTATATGAAAGTTTTTGTTTATTTTCATTTTCACTTTCCTTGCCTTCAAAACATATGCTTTTTTTTAAGCCCAACATGAAAAACCGGCTTGACTTGACATTCCCTTTAACGTTTCGAAAATAAACTGCATTACTATAAAAGTTTTTCTGTGATAACATTAGTGTTTTCTCGTGTTGAAGTCATGAATTTATGCAATATACCTTCACTGCCAATGAGTCGGCATTATTAGTGACGGTGCGGACGACACCACCTGCGTTGAAAAATTGGATTTGCATCCCAGACGGCTGAAATTTCTCACTAGTAAAAAATACTGGATTGACTCAGCGATTAAAAACAATTATACAACTATTCGGAAGATAATTTCTATACATGGAATGTTGCTTGTAGTCGGCATATTGTTTTTAATTTCACTCACATTAGTGTCTGGCGCAGCATCACAGAAGACAAAACCATCAAGTGGACAGGTAGAGGACATGCGTCTGTAACATCCGGTGAAATTTTTTGCACACCAAAGAAAATACCTAGAGGGTGATTCTAGCGCTGTGTACCCTAGCGCTGTGTATCAAGGTGTTTGGCGGGAGGAGGACCAGAGGGAGAAATAGGCAGGCAGGGGATAAAGAGGTGGCATCTGAGCCGATATGGAAGAAGAAATTGTTCGTTTACCTGAGAATGGAACACTGCTCATATGTGTTCAAGTTCGTAGGTGGTTGACGTGGCAGGACAGTCGTTGACAGCATTGGACAGCAGGCTGGAACAAACAACACATTTATAATGATATCCATCTAAATAAATATGCATATATGGAACTGGCTCACGTTAGCGAACATGCATTAAGGGGTCAGGTTCACGAAAAAGTCACTTGAATGGAAAAATCTCACAAAGCAACTTTGAATTTGCGCTTACATAGATGATTTTATATTTATGAAGTTTTGATGCGCTGAAAAATGTTGGAAATTGGGTATTTATTGTTACTGTAAGCGAAAAAAATCCCATGTAAAATTCCCGTGTCGGGCATGCGCTCAATTTCATAATAGTTTTTTAGCGTCTACGTAAAAAAAAATAAGAATACATGGCGCGTTTACTTGCCAGATTATGTGACTGTCGAATTGTATGAAAGGTGATATTGAACAAGTTATTTGGCAAGCCAAGCGGCACATCGAATTTGAGTCGGATCCTAAAGTTTCTAGTCTCCAACTACGGCAGTTTTTGGCTGTGTTTTGCCAAACAACGCGCTCAGCTTTGACTTTCAGAAAACCCTAATCGTGGAGCCCATCTGCATATATGAAATATTCACGCCCATTGTCAGACCATGATTATTCTCGTAAGATTGATCCCATCTATACGTACTAATGTACTAGCACTATGCAGACTACATCTACCAGAAACAAGTTATGAATTTGGAAGCTACATATTTGTAGTTTGAAAAAAAACTAACATGGTGCGATGTTATAAAGCAATGGACAAAACATGACATTCATCGACATTTAATATACATAGCAAGTTAGTTGCAATGTTTCGAGCGACTGACTGAAGAAATGTAGATGACTTATTTATTAGCGAGCGACTAATCAACCTTACGTGGTGTTGTTGTCGTGGTTGTCGTGCTGGTAGTGGTAGATGTCGTAGTGGTGGTGGTAGTAGCTATGCATAACAAACAATTAGTTTCAAATGTGAATCAATGTTAGTATGGTTGATACTAGTTGTGTTGACCCAATGAAAATCAAAACACAATAACAACATCCAACAATCCGTTCACCACAACATATCACGTACATATGTATGTTATTCTTTCAATAATAGGGGTAAAAATGCCCAAGTATTTGTTTGTATTTCACGTTTATGCACATGCCTTTGACCTACAAGTTGTTGTTGGGCTTGTAATGGTTGTGGAAGTGGTGGTTGTTGTGGGAGGCCCGGTCGTAGTTGTTGTGCTTGAGGTTGACGTAGCAGTAGTGGTGGTTGTCGGCATTGCTGCAGTTGATGCGAGCGTTGATTACTCAGGGTTTGCAGCTACAGTAATTAGGACTGAGCAAAATAGCACGTGCGAAACTGTCACTTCGATGGCAGTAGGCGATGGAGTTTGTCTTATACGGTTATGAGCCCATTTAAATAAGTGTTACACAAGTCATGTTAAATTCACACACACTTTGTTAAGACTACTTCTACCTATAACTGTTTTCGGTTTGCACTTGTTAGCTGTTCGGCTTGATCTAAGCAAACAATCAAAGACCTATTATGCTAGTTCACAGCGAGATCAACAACTTACGAGGAGAAGTAGGTGAAGGTGCTGGAAGAATAACGATTTTAGTACTTTTGTTTTGTGCATATCCTCTCTAAACTCATAGGCTCATAGGTGCACAGCACCTGTGATGACTCCTTTTCGAACGTTATTCTGGAGAAAAGTGTCCGTCCAGAACTTATATCATTAGTAATTGTGCGTTCCCATATTCATATAAGTGTGTTATAAATGACTTACAATTTGCGTTGATTGTAGACACAACTAATGTAATCAGAGACTGTAACATGGAAAGAACTCGGGGGTGTCATCGTTTCTCCACAAAATAATAAAGAAAATATTTTTGCTACACATCCTTATTATACCTGTGTTCCACACGAAAAAACACGTGAAGATAAGTTCACATAATGCTCACTACTAGGGATAATAAATCACCACTAGGGATGAATCAAACACCGCACTTTTTGGGTTCGATATAATTTTGTTCCGTCTAAAAAAAACACGCCGACCGCAATCAAATGACCAACACTTGGTGCACGTTTAACATTACTCTCGAAGTTTAACATTACTCATCGTAAATACACGCGATATCGAAACGACAGCACAAATGTTGTTCGCGTTCGCAAAAATTCATCATGCTTTTGGTTCGCATAAATTCATCATGCGTTCGCATAAATTCATCTAACGAAATTGAAATGTGTTTCGTGTGCATTTATACGTGTGGAGAACAGTTGCAGGGATAATATAGAAAGTAAAGAGATTTTTTGTAAACACCTGTTATAAACACATACCTACTAAAAATAAATGAAACCGAGCAGTGTTTCAATTGAAAGTTAACTAATTTTCATTTACTTTCAGTTGTCATCCACTCGTAGTAACAACTAACAACTTCAGTGTTATTGTCAAGAACAGACAAAGTTGGAAACAGTTCGACTTAAATAACATACGTGGCTTCGTTGTGGGCGGCGTTGTCGGAATACAAGCGAAAACAGATCCAATTACAGTGAAGAAAACAACAACGAGGGAGGTCATTTTTGTCACAGGAAATTAACAACCTGCAGACAATATTCCTCTTTTAAAACCCGATACATCACGGTGTATACGAACGGTAGCACTAAGTAAGCAGAAAAGCATGCGACTTATTAGAATCCTTTGATAACACAATCAACTCCGGTTGTATTCTCAAACCGATGCCAAAAAAACACGGTTTTTAGATTTCTAGTGTCAACTCTATGGTAATCACTAATTCTAGTTTGTAGTAGAATTTGAAACTATGTTGAAAGAAAAAAAATCTTTAAGAAAGCAAAAGTAAAAACAGGCATTTAGGACGGAAACTGTCGGTGATATATATCATAAACTAACCGTCCTGACCCCCCTGAAACAGAGATATCGCCAATAAAAATGATCCGATTTTCCGGGTCCTGATAATGAAACTCCTCCCACACCGGCTTAGGGCACCGCGGGGGATATGTTTTCCGGATACGTACCGGCTGTGTCTCTGATAAACGATGCGTCTGGACGTAGCTCGGTTAAAGGGACGCAGTCACTACAAATTCAACCGTTATATTGGATTTGCATTAAATACGTAAGACGGGAACACAATTGCATATTTTTATATCGTGAAAAAGAGTTTAAAGTTGAAGGTTTTGGTTCTTTTTTATAACGTGCAAAAAGTGAACAGTTCTTTATGTATATAATGGCTCTCTGTCGTCGTGCTCGACAAAATTCAGAAACCGCAAAACTAGACCGATTGATCCCTTTAAAAATCAATATGCTAAAAATTCAGCATTTTATAATTTTAAGAAATAGAACGTTAAAACAAGCAGAACCAAAAAATGCGGCGTTAGACTTGCTCAAATACTTGCTTAACTAATGTAAATAGACCCTGCGCAAAAGTGTAACTATTTGTAATTATAAGAAGTCATAAGTTCACAATAGAGTTTCGTGTGCATGCTCTGCCAATCGTTGGAATAAAGCATTATTAGAACATAAAACTGAAGTGCAACTAGAAAGCGTTTGAAATTTTCTACGATTGTCTGTGACCGACACAGGTGTCCGCATTTTTTTGGTTCTGCTTGTTTTAACGTTCTATTTCTTAAAATTATAAAATGCTGAATTTTTAGCATATTGATTTTTAAAGGGATCAATCGGTCTAGTTTTGCGGTTTCTGAATTTTGTCGAGCACGACGACAGAGAGCCATTATATACATAAAGAACTGTTCACTTTTTGCACGTTATAAAAAAGAACCAAAACCTTCAACTTTAAACTCTTTTTCACGATATAAAAATTGGTCTCTTTTTGCAGCTATTTCTTAAATATCATTCATTGAAGAATGGGTACAATTTGCTCGAGGCTTCGAGACCACTGCTCCGGCTCAGCGTAGAGTAAATGGAGCGCTCAGCTTTCAGATACTTTATAATTTTCTAGGCAAAGACCACCCACTTTACACACTTTTTGAAGTGCATTCTATAAATGGAATAAACACATCAGTACATTATTAAAAAAGCCACAACTAGTCACCAAACGGTCACCAACCAGTCAACAAAAGAATTTTTCGGTGTAAACCACCGGGCCAGCGACGTTCTTTTCTGGTTTCGCAATTATTCCCTTTTCCGGAAATCAATCAAGTGTTTGTGATTGATTCACTTGGTTCATCACTAGGGATCTTTTGCCAAACGCTTTCTTTCATCGCAATGCTCAAGAGCATAACTCTTTTGAGGACACTTGATCATTGGATTACGTTTTCAATCCGTAATTCCTGTACGAATAACCTTGCCGAAGGAATAAAAAAGTTTGGTTGAGTTGCCTACGCTACAATTATAGCAGTACAATTATATCGACTCCTAATCTACAGTTATGTACTAACACATATTTGATCGAATAAGTAGTTTTTTTTTATTTTAAAAGTAAGCATTAACCTTAATATTTGTATTATTAATAGTATATAAACATGATTATACAAATTAAATACAATAGATATACGGCCATCGTTCTCATGGTACCTTCTGATTTACACAAAATCTCTCCCACAAGGTTGCAAATTGCAATTCTGCCTGGACACAAAGAACGATCAGATTAGTGGGCGCCCGCAGTATACGTCGCAAGAGAAAGAGACCCTATATAGGCTGTAGCGCAGCAAAAGACCTGTCGTTTTGCTGACAGCTGTTGGTCTGCCAAAAACCTTGTCCACATACATATATATATATACACAAAAAAACTTGCAGACGACACTCAAAATTTAAAATAATATTCTTCAAACGTAACCGATTTGAATTATTCTTTTTGGAGAAGTTAAAACAAGTTAGCGCAATATGTACTGGAACGCTACACGGTAGTTTAGTCGAATGCTTGTCTAACTATTTAATTAAACACCCTCTCTTTTCCGTTTGACCCCCGATGAAGAACCAAAAGAGCTATCTCGCTGCGCTCGCTAGCACCGAATATAAAAAAACTGTCCGTGATCATACCCTTTTTATTATAGGCTTGCACCACATTTATAAGCTTCTTTATATTATTAGTTTTTGAAGCACGAGGGCATAAGTTGCCTCTACGTGTAACTGATTCATGTGATCCATATATCTATTTCTCTCACCTCCCACTGAGAGGGATGTAGCATGCTCCGAGCGGTCATGCATATGGAACTAAAGACGTGCTTAAAATGAAAAAAAAGTAAAGTTTGAAGTTAAACACGGTGACACACGGGCCCAACCAACAACCTCAACCCGGAGTGAGAGTTAGACATATTTTGGGGTGATAAGTAAAACAAAATAATTAAAATATAAAAATATGAAGATGTCAAGACATGAATTATACGTATAGGTTCTAGAAATAGTGTTTGAAAATGGAAAAGTAGAATGTGAAATAAACATACAAAAAAGTAAGAAGAGGAAATAGAAAGAAATGACCTTGAATATTAATCAAGGTACCCCGTTTCGACCCCTGAGTCACATACGAGGATTTTGCCGTGTCGGGGTCTCATCAGTGTGAGCCACGGCTTCGTGAATATGAAAATAAATAAAAGAAAATAATTAAATTCAACGTAGCTTAGGAATTATTGCGGATGATAACAAATTTATGAAATCGATAGCAGTGGAAAATTGTATTATGTGTGTAGTTTGTAGTTTGAATATAATTGTCTAATAACCATAGGCTAAATCAGGGGAATAGGTAATTAAATGGAAAATTGATGTAATTAATGAATAGAATCGTTAATCTGAAAGATAAAATCAGGATAGCATAGAGGAAATAATGTATGCATATGTGAATTAAGTAAAATCATGAGAAACAATTGTTTCAAACCAGGAACATAATATTTTGGGACTAGAATCATATTTATAAGCAATGGTAGGATATTTATTGAAAGTCTTCTTAAACATTTGTGAGACTGAGTCTATAGGATAGAGGTTACTGAGAAGCTTAGCAATTAACTCTTTGATTTTATTTTTGAAGAAAGTAATATTGGAAGTGCATCTGTTTATGCGTATGATTTCTCCTATAATGCAATTGGTTTTAATGTTGGTACTTATATGGCTGTTAAACATTGGAAATCTAATTACATTAAACGTATAATCATCAGTTTTATTATAAAGATTAATATCCCATTTATTTTGTGATTTGTTTTTTTTTTTTTTTTTTTTTTTTTTTTTTTTTTTTTTTTTTGTTTTGGCTTATATGACTAAATTGAGTTGGGTTGTAGAAACTCATAAAAATTAGAATTAATAGTCCAATTAGTGAAGCAATGCAATAGTTTTTAAATGTTTCTAAAATGTTTCAGAATTTTTTGTAAGACAATAGAAACACTTTTCAATGAACTATGTTTAGCAGCGGTGATAAATCGCATTTTAACAGTATTTTTTATGTAACTTGGGTATAGTCATATATTTGGGAAGCTTATTGTGTCCTCTTCTTTTAAGGTAAACCAAGAATACTGGTGTATTTATTGTGTCTCGAGATAATAGCTGTAAATGTTTCGTTCAAGTAGGGACGATATGTATCGTTACCATTTATTAATTGGTTATTAAATAGAGAATTGTAATTATAAGCGATTCCTAATTCCATATTCATAAAATGAGCATAAGCCAAGGGGCAAGAGAAACAAACGTTAGCAGAAGCTTTGTCTACACATGTTATTATAAACTGTTTGCGTATAGATTCAATTTCTTTTACTACAACAGATGATTCAGTATAATCTTGTACCTTCAGGGAATTTACCTTCGTAATCAATGGATACAGGTTGGGTGTAATAATTTTGCAACGTTTGCAATATTTAGAAAGTTTGTCGCTTAAATCATTGGATATTGTTTTTAATTGATTATTTATTTCTGATGTATTGAAAGGAAAACGAAACTTAGTTCCATAGGATAAAAGTACACTGGCATTGGGAAATTTAATAGAAAACAGTTTGCAATTACCGGAAATAATGTGTTCAAAATCTCCAATTCTTAGTCTTTCTTTGGCTGTGCATTTATTGAGATACTGAGCACAATAGCAAACCTTAGAGGGTTGTCCAAAAGCATTTACAAACTCTTTGTAATTGAACAGTTTCGGACCAAGAGGAATATTGTATGTGTAAATATAGTTAACTATTGGAAGAATACTAAGAGGTATATTATTAACAGTGTAGATGTTTCTGATTCCTTTTTTAATTATGTGTTTAAGATCAGTTTCTTTATGTTTATGAATGGTAACACTAAAATCAAAATTGGTTTCTTTACGTTTGTCTAAAATTTTCGTGTTATTTGGCAAACAGAGTTTACCGCATAGTGCTTCTATGTTACGACAGTAAACATTTGAGGATTCTGATGCATAGTATTTATGTATGAGATTCTTTTTAAAGACTTTAGAAAGTGTAGATTTCAAAGAGACCAAAGTGAAATAATCTACTTCGTTAGATAAGTCTGGAATTACAAAAGGATGAATAGGTTGGGCATTGAAAATACGGCATTTTTTCTTTCGGGGACCTCTATTTTTTGTTGGTCTAATGATTTTAAGAGCAAAATATGGTATATTTTTGTTACCTAATCCTTTAGTGTTGTGATTACTAATGATTCCATATCCTTTAAAGGGACAGGCCCATCAAAGTAAACCTATATTTACGATACGTCCATAGTGACTATCAAGCATTTTTATTACAATATATACAAACTAAATTTCACATTTATTTGCCATTGAAAACTTTTTTCCGATGCGCTCTGCTCAAATGTATACCGTAGAGCCGCAAATATCCTTGTCGTCAATGAAAATTTATCGTGAAATTATAATGCGATTAAAATTTGCATATATAGCTTTGAAATCTGCAGTTTTATGGTATACATTTGAGCAGGGCGCATTGGAAACAAAGTTGTCTAGGGCGAATAATGGTGAAATTTAGTTTGTATATATTGTAATAAAAATGCTTGATAGTCATTATGAACGTATCGTAAATGTATGTTTATTTTGATGGGCCTGTCCCTTTAATGTTGTCATTTAAACCATAGGGGTATGCTGTATTCAACAGTTTAATCCAAAAAAGCACTTTGGATTTACGAATACTACTGTCCAAGTTATCTTGCAAATTGTCCAAAATATGAATGGTAAATTTTTTATCTGTGCTTCTTGGTTGGCAGGTAGAGAAATGTTTATAAAGTATGGTGTTTGTGGATTCTTTTTTAATATTATATCGGTGCTGACTAAATCTGTTTTTAAGAGTGTTTTTTGTTTCACCTACATATTGAATATTACAAATATCGCAAGTTATGCAGTAAATTAGACCTTTCCTTTGTTAGCGCGATAGCGCTAACATAGTTTGGGTTTCATCCGAGTCCCTCTTTTTTCGGTTTCCACTCTAATTTTTTTCTAGAACAGAAAAACGTCTTTCTTTCTTTCTAGCTAGTTAATATACCATATTTTGTAACTCCTGTGAAAATTTCAGCCAAAAATGTTAACTTTTACAAAAATTATGATCTAATAACTAAAATTAGCTCGGCATGCGGAGAGTTGTCCATTTGTGTGTGTACAATGTGAAAATTTTATTTTCATGGAATTCGCTCAATTATATGTCAATCCGATAGCGCTTTCGAAACTGAGAAAGAATATGATAACGACATTGCTTCTAGTTCTCAAACGGATCAGTTATTATACATTAAAAAATTGAGCAAAATTTTAAAATAGAAGTCTGAAATCCTACATTTCCTATATCGAAGGGTTCTGAAAAGTAACTTTCTCTTAACTCAAAGCTTCCTTGTGCTCTAAAATGTAAACATATCGAATATTAAGCACCATGAACGCTAGCAAATGATTGCTAGTTTCATTCCCCAGAAAATCTGCGCCAATTTTCAATCTGCTGTAATACACTAATGCTCTCAATTACAAATCAATGGATTAGTACAGTTGTTCAGTGTACGAAGCGTTTTCTAATGAACTAAATTGTACATTGTAATTGGTAAGAGTTAAAGGGTCGGGCTCACGTGAAAATAATTATTTTGTTTATTTATCATTCTATTCCTGTTCTCCATGTTCATACGAGTTTTCTAACGAAGGCTTCTAATGTGAAAATCAATAAATTAAGCATTTCTCAATGGTTTTGTCGTATTTTATTTTTGAACAACTTGCTAAATTCAACAAGACACTTGTGACGTTAACCTGTAAGCTAGGGAGCTCCAATTGTGGAGGCGCGCGACGGGTACGTCGCAATGGTTGACCGAGCTATGTAGGTTTGGACTAAACAACCGCGAACATGCACTGTATTTCCGTGTCATTCCTGGATACCAATGTACAATATTATTGTATTTCCTTTGTTAGCGCGATAGCGCTAACATAGTTTGGGTTTCATCCGAGAGCCCCTTTTTCCAGTTTTCACCCTGAATTTGTTTCTAGACGAAAAATTGAAATTCTTTCGATCTAGTTAGTTAAAAGAGCGTGTTTTAAATTACCTGCGAAAGATTCAGAGAAAAATATTAACTTTAACACATTTTATGAGCAAATCAGTAAAATTGGCTGAACATGCGGAAGAATTTCGGCTTTTGTCTGTATCTCTGTGCACCTTAGGGGCGTGGTTTAGAGCGCGCGTTGAAACAACAACTTGCACGCGTTCATGGTATATTTCGGCACATGTCGTTTTGCAAAAGTTGTTACTAATTATTAATTACCAGCCGGCTACGCCGCCTGAGGCCTGGGGCGTCCTTCCATACTTATGAAACGTCTGTAACATAGATGATTACGAATGAAGACGTACAACGTTCTTTTACACATGAGAATATTCTAATTTGAGCTGCGGCACGCTTTTATATACTAAGCGGAAGAATTTACTTCCGTAACGTGAGGAGTAGCGCACGCTACAGTTACTCTTTTATATAACAAGATTATTATGTTTTTTTTATTTGCCACCAACTTCGAAAAGTTAAGTAAAAGGAAGATGATCGCAAACTTTGTACTCAATTTTCATTTCAAGTTTTTATGTGGAGTCAAATGCAACACAAACAGTGCCTGCCTTTAAAGGCGCAGGCCCACTTATAAAAAGTTGTCCCTAATTTTTCTGAAATAAATCTCACTAATAATGAGATAAAGGAGGTTCACGAGATCAAAGTGTACAATTATCGGTATTCCTTTTTATCGGCTGGTGGTGTTTGCTTCCAATACTTTATGCAGCACCAGTTTTTTTATTAGAAGTAGGAGGCATAAAGCAGCATAATGCCGATTTCCAGACGACAAATTGCGTCTTCGGGCTAGGGTCAGGAGGGATCGCCCATGTACAACGTAGTAAGACAACAAATAATGGTTGGAAATTGGAACTATCATCATTGTTATCAGAGACAGTTTCTGACAATATAATTTTATATGACGATGTTGAGCAAACGTCAAATTATCTGCGGAATATGCAATCTTAGTGCCGGAAAACTGCATGTAAAAGAAACAGTACCATGATTCTCGA
Organism: Pelodera strongyloides; assembly: GCA_036852015.1. Classification (NCBI taxonomy): domain Eukaryota; kingdom Metazoa; phylum Nematoda; class Chromadorea; order Rhabditida; family Rhabditidae; genus Pelodera; species Pelodera strongyloides. Next base: position 17,865 of record JAANDG010000930.1, on the reverse strand, counting down.
ACATTATGTGTCATGAGACTAGACTATTTCTCAGGGTTTCACAAAATACCTTTGGTTTCAGAACAGTTTCGCCCAGAAGTCGAACTTCCCCATCCAGCGGTAAAATCGTAAAATTGAAGAATACCACCCCATTGAAGTATGCTACCCAAATTTGAAATATACTACCCCAATTGTCCCCAATTATATGTGGGTATTATTTTGTAACACGAAAAAAACCACCATTGAAGAATACAACCCCTCTTGACATTTTACTACCCCCGACAATGGGGTAGTGAATTGTAAAAATGAGGTAGTGTTCTTCCATGAAGGGGTAGTGTTCTTACATACAGGGGTAGTATATTCAAACCTTTTTACACAATATTGCCCCACCCATTGATTTTTACTACCCCATGGGAAAATTACAAAATACTACACCCACCAATTGAAAATGACTACCCCAGCATTGAATATGACTACCCCACCAATTGAATATGGCTACCCCACCATTGAATATGATTGAATAATTGAACCCACCAAAATCATTACCCCACAAATTGAGTATCATAACCCCACTAGAAGGGGGTAGTATTTTGTAAAGGCATGGGGGTAATATTTAGTAAAAAAGGGGTAGTGTTTGCGTGGGGTAGCATTCTTCAATTCTACATTAGCCAGCTACCCTCGGGACACACAATTATAACCAGGCACAATTTTGAGAATTCAAAGTATTATATTAACAGACGGCTATCGCCGCCTGAGCGACCTGCAAAGTTTAAAATGCGGGAACAGTAAGCACACTTGTGTGAAAAGTTTGCAACGTAACTTGAAAAATCATGAAATCAGATTCGGATTTCGCTTGCTGGACTCCGGCTTTCCTTTTATAGCCTTGGCCTATATATTCTAATTTCCGTTCCGTTCGCACAAACAAAAAAGTAAACTCTTCTCCTTTATCCTTTGTTAGCGCGACAGCGCTAACATAGTTTGTGTTTGATCCGAGAGCCCTTTTTTCCATTATTCACCCTGAATTTCGTCCTAGACCAAAAATTGAAATTCTTTCGGTCTAATTAGTGAAAAGACCACTTTTCATAATACCTGCGAAAATTTCAGAAAAAAATATCAACTTGCACGAAATTTATGACCAAATAAGCAAAATTTGCAAAACATGCGGAGAAATGTCTGTGTGTGTGTGCACCCCCCCCCCCCACAACTCAAAAGAGAAAGAAGCTAGTCTTGCGCGCACCCAATTAACTAACTCACGGTATTTTTGACGCCTAATTCATTGAGTACTTTATTTGCAAACTTAATTATTAATCATTATAGTCTTAACTATTAGTTTCATTTTTATGTTCTTTAGTAGTTAAATAACTCGAACCATAAGTGCGCGCCAACAGTGCGGCCGTTGAAACACAATACAACGTTTCAGGGGTATATTTCTTCAGGTCAAAAGTTCTTATTAGTTACTAAATATTATTATTATTGTTGCCTAGTAGGTAAGTAAATGCAAAGCGAGTAAAGTTAATTCGTCCGGGGAAGGGGTTGTCAAATATTTTCAAAATTCTATCTAAAAATCATGAAACTCGGCCGATGAAACCACGTACGGAATTTCTGCAAAACCAAAGCATAATTTTAAGAAACACCAAACTGTTTGTGCACACGAGTGTCTAAATAGTAACTAAAACGTCTTATTTGGCACATGCAACCATCCGAAGTGGTTATTTCCGGTTACCTATGATGTCTATGAATGGAAGTGAGGGATGATTGAAGCACATTATTGATTGATTGCCGCGAATTTTCTATTATAATTATACTGATTTGCATGGGAATGTAGTTTTCGGAAATCCGTTCAAACCCGACTGTAGCCCATTGTTCAAGCCCATTTCAAAGTACACCCATTTTACCATATTATCCGCGATCACGAACGATCTACTGCTTGTTTTAAGAGCTATATTTAAAAGTAATTAACCCTACAGTCGCTTACGAGCAAAAGAAATTATAACACCCCGATGAAACTCGTGTGTGCGCGGCGAACCCTGGCGTAATAATAATAAGCTTTATTGGTCGGATATTACTAAATAGGATATGTTACGAAAGTATATAATATAGGCACCCCTTGGCAATATTTTTGGAGGGTATTTTTGGAAGACACCAGTAATACCACTAAATCAAGCATGGCGAAAAGCCTTAGAGTTAAGAGATTACGGAAAAAAATACGATTTTATGCATTGTACGGTATTATTAGCGAAAACGGCCGTTACCAAAGTATAGGATAGGCATATAGGCAGACATATAAATATTTTATGAACATAAATATATAAATGTAAATATAAATATTTTATAAATATAGCAGACAATATTTAAATATTTTATAAATATAGCAGACAATAAATATAGCAGACAATATGCTTAAAGCGAAATACCGGCCGGTTTTTGAAACGCATCGAGTACCCCTGCTTTATTATGCTTCATATGCAAATGAGCATAAATTAGAATAAAAAATAGACCCCAATAGACCCTAATTAGCATAACTGCATAAGAATGCAGATACTTGTGATGCGTTTCAAAAACCGGCTGGTATTTCGCTTTAAGAAACACTTTCCATGTAGGTGGTAACTAGTTATTGTCCTGCTCGACTCCTTTTCGTTGTTGCAATGTTAATAAATCGTTTTGGTTAATGCTTTAGAGGACCCTATGTTCAATGAAAAGCCCGTTTTTTTGCACAAGTGTGCACTTCTCTGCACACAATAAGGCACAACCTTACAAACAGTCCTTTATGGCACCTTGTAGAACTTTTTTATGGTGAACATTTCCGTATAAAGGATATGTTTCTAAACTTACTCTGAAGGTAGTTTTGAAGTCTTGAAGCATGTATAAATGCGCCGTTTCTAAACTTCGCAATTCGCGTACTTCAAACAATAACTTCGTTCAGTATGCACCCAACAAGGTGATTTTTTTTATCGTGGTGTACATGACTTCGAAAAATGCGAACAGATTGTAAATGACCAAAGGAAGCTTAATAGAATCAAGCAAGAGTCTGCAGACGAATGGGCGAGGTGTGCGGCGAAGCTGCGAAATCGTTAATATGCAAAATAGGATGAGTACTGAGTACCGTAGTCAGATCAGATCCATAGAAAAGAGCGGAACACTTTTTTTGGATGGGCCTGAGCTTTTAACTGGGTTCCGGCTTAAAGAAGGCCATGTGAAAAGAGGACAATATTTTATCGTGGAAAAGAGTCCTTGAATGGAAAGTTTGGGTTTCATCATGACTTGAATCTACGAAAAGCGGCCAATATTTGATAAATCGGATTCCGTAAAAAGTGAACAATATTATGCGCATGTGCTCAAATTCGGCATCTTTAATACCCAAACTGGCATTTATTTTATTTCATTAGCTTCATTAGCATTTTTTATAGGATGGCAAGCTCGCAAGCTACTCTGTAACATGCCCGCAGTTGTTGCAATGTTCTAATTCTAAAAGACGTTTCAGAACATAACGCCTGAAGATGAGATACAAATATCTGTCAAAAAATGGAAGACATTAAATAAAATAAATGCCAGTTTGGGTATTAAAGATGCCGAATTTGAGCACATGCGCATAATATTGTTCACTTTTTACGGAATCCGATTTATCAAATATTGGCCGCTTTTCGTAGATTCAAGTCATGATGAAACCCAAACTTTCCATTCAAGGACTCTTTTCCACGATAAAATTAACACCTTATTTTGATCTCCAAAAGGATGCCCTCTAATAAATTTTGGGTAACTTACAATTGAATGAAATAAAACCTCTACATGTATTGTTTCTAAAAAGAGGAAACTGGTATGTTTATAAGCAAAATTTTGGCAATTTATATATCGCCAACTGCCAGCTGGTTACCTATTATCACTGCGTGTCACGGCGTTATTGATTAATAAGAATTCATAAGAGTACCAATCACGTTTTTAATTTTTGGTATATCAACATAGTTTGGGTTTCATCCGAGTCCCTCTTTTTTCGGTTTCCACCCTAATTTTTTTCTAGAACAGAAAAACGTATTTCTTTCTTTCTAGTTAGTTAATACACCATATTTTATAACTTCTGTGAACATTTCAGCCAAAAATGTTTACTTTTACAAAAATTATGATATAATAACTAAAGTTAGCTCGGCATGCGGAGAATGTCCGTTTGTCCGTCCGTGTACAATGTGAAAATTTTATTTTCACGGAATTCGCTCAATTAAATGTTAATCCGATAGCGCTTTCGACGCTGAGAAAGAATATGATAGTGATATTGCTTCTAATTCACAAACGGATCAGTTATTATACATTAAAAGAATTGGGCAAAATTTTGGGGATTAAAGAGAAGGCTGAAATCCTACAGTTCCTATATCCAAGGGTTCTGAAAAGTAACTTTGAATTAACTCAAAGCTTCCTTGTACTCTAAAATGTAAACATATCGAATATTAAGCACCATGAGCGCTTGCAAATGATTGCCAATTTCAGCCCCCAGAAAACCTGCTCTAATATTTTTTATCTGCTATAATACACTAATGCTAATGCACGGAATAGAGCAGTTCTAGTTGTTCAGTTTACGAAGCTCTTTCCAATGAACTAAATTACACTTTGAAATTGGTAAGGGTTAAAGGGTCAGGCTCACGGAAAAATAATTGTTTTGTTACTTTCCATATTTTCTCCATAGGAGTTTACTAACGGTTTTTATTTTATTTCTGACCAACGTGCTAAATACAACGAGAAACTTGTTTCGTATATTTGTAAGCTAGGCATGTTTTCGAGAAAATTGGTTAAGATCGTTGATTATGTGAAGACGCGCGACGGATACGTCGCACGGCTTTCCTTTGTTAGCGCGATAGTGCTAACACAGGGTTTACAGGGTTATGTAGCAGTCGACTAGCTTGCCGTAAGCATGTACTGTGTTTCAGTCCACTTCTTTTTATTTTAGAATAAGCCGCGTTACTAGCACCGTTTTATATAATACACTAGTCTTTAAAAAGTTTAATTCACAATAATTGACGGGTTCGAAGGTATAAGAAAGCGGAAACACTGCCAAATGGTATCACTTTTATGAGTTTTTATAACACTGGTCAATCTCGGTTGATGCGCAGCGAAAAAAGGGGGTTGACCCAGTTTCGCCTCGCAAATTACCTTTGCTCCCCGAGGCAGGAGAGCATGCTCAAAAGGATAAGCTACCTCGAGTTTATAAAACAACTGGGGTACCGCGGCCGTAGCTAAGTGGGAAATAGCGTGACAGGGTTAGAGGTGTATAGATTGTTGTGATAGACAGATGGTGATAAAAGGGCGCTGTATTTCCTAGCGTCTCCAGCACTGGCCCACTGGCACGCTATTTCCCACTTATTGTTAGCCACAGCTGTGGTACTCCAGTTATTTCATAAGT
>JAANDG010000930.1:0-7500 GCA_036852015.1 Pelodera strongyloides | reverse complement strand
TGATTGATTGATTACTAACGAACTGTTAGCACCCGACTAACCAAGAAAAAATGTTTTACCGATGAGGAACACTTTATTTCAACAACAAACTTCCTTCCTACCACCCGAGCATTATTTGATTGATTCAATCAATCAATCAATTTCAAAAAAAAAAAAAAAAAAAAAAAAAAAAAATACAATCAATCAATTTCAATCAATTCCCATATCAATCAATCAATCAATCAATCAATCAAGCACCCAATTCAATCAATGAACTGTTAGCACCCGACTAACCAAGAAAAAAAATTAATTATCAATTACTCCGTAATGTAATGTAATCAATCTCAATCACTCAATTCAATCAATCTCAATCAATCAATTGATCATCACTAAATACACGTACATTTCCGAGTAGGAAGTCTCACCTAAATTATCGCTGTTTTCACGGTAAAAAATAGTCCGCAAATGACATGTATCATTTCGAATAATATATTTTATGAAAATGCACTGCGATGTGTAAACTCGTATGAAGAACCGGCATAATATGAAAACCTAACAAAAAAGTAACTTTCTCGTGAGCCTGACACTTTAAGTGGTCGGGGTCACTGCAGGATCGTTATTTTGTTCTCATTGCATTTAGTTAAGAAAGTGCGCAATTAATTATGATCGAAATATCCAATCACACGCTCAACTACTCTGTGAGATATGTTTTTTTTTGAGCTCGATCTCGGAAGCCTAACACTTTACCGTACTAACTCAGGACCTCGGACGCGCAGCGCCGAATTGCAGGACGGCGTCCGTGAATATGCGTCCGTGAATATGCGGTGCACTGCGCGGTAACTGAACCCTCCATGTATTATTGACTATTAACTAACTGTTTACCGCGCACCTACCCGGTTAACTATTTACCGCGCACCTACCCGGTAAAAATTTTCTTTATGAAAAGATTTCGTTTCGTTTACACAAACAAAAGACCAAGTATCCAAGTAAACTTTTCTCCTTTATATAATAAGATATGCATCGACAAAAGAGGCAGGACTATCGTTGAAAACGTTTTAAAATCATCGGCAAAGCATCTGATTTGATTATTTCAGGGTGGCTGAACGAAAACATCTGATTTATATATTTAAAGGCTCCGTGACACTTCAGAGAGGTGTTTTCGCGTCTTAGCTTACTGGATAGAACACTATACTAAACGTACTCAAAATGAAATCCAAAATGCAACAATACTAATACTGTTCGAGAAAGATACTTTGGAAGAAAGTTGAATTTTGAGGCCAGATAGCCACAGCTTCAGAAATTAAAAGTCTACGAAAATTAGTTTCACGGTGTAAAATAGCGACAGAGAATGCGAGATCAGCAGAAACATGTGAATCTTTATAATGCGTATCTAACAATTTATTCTTAGCCTTGTGTTGGAGAACCCGCTCCCTAAGCGGTTGACTAGTCTGACCTATGTAACACCTATGTAACAAGCTGTGGCTATCCGTGAGGAGAAACCATTGTTGAACCGTAAGTATGCTGTAATTCTGGTGCCAAACAAATATCATTGACCCCTATCTCGCTCTCAAACAAATATCATTGACCCCTATATATCGATTGATTGATTGACTAGGTCACTCAACTGATGTTACAATAGTCGGTATTTCCATACAATTGAGAAAAATCGAGGAGTAATTGATTGATTGATGGATTGAGATTAATCAAGATAAAATCAAAATTGATTGATTGAGTGATTAATCAATGCATTGAGATTGATTGATTGAGTGATTGATTGATTATTAACGAATGATTGATTTCCGCTTCCTACTCGATATACCCTGCAATCAATCAATCAATCACGCTTCTGCAATCAATCAATCAATCACGCTTCCTACTCGATATACCCAATCAATCAATCAATCAATCAATGAGTGATTTTTTGCTAACAGTCAATCAATCAATCACTCAAACAATCAATCAATCTCAATCAATCAATCAATCAATCAGTTTTTTGATCACTAAATACACGTACATTTCCGCTTCCTACTCGATATACCCTGCAATCAATCAATCACGCTTCTGCAATCAGCAAAGTTTCAAATCACGCTTCTGCAAAGTTTCCCATTTAAAAGAAAATGATTTTCAAAGTTCACCTTTTCCATAGTAAACGCGTTTACTGACACGGCTTACACGGCAGTTCTGATGGAGCAAAAATTTAGCATATGTGTGCATACATCGGCATATAGCATGCAACAGCGACATATCAATCAATCAATCAATCAATCAATCAATCAATCAATCAATCAATCAATCAATCAATCAATCAATCAATCAATCAATCAATCAATCAATCAATCAATCAATCAATCAATCAATTAAATTAATCAATCAATTAAATTAATCAATCAATCAATCAACAATCAAGCAGCAATCAAGATCAAGCAATCAAGCAAGCAATCAAGCAATCAACAAGCAAGCAAATCAATCAAGCAATCAACAAGCAATCAATAAATCAATCAATCAATCAATCAATCAATCAAGCAATCAAGCAATCAATCAATCAAGCAATCAACAAATCAATCAATCAAGATCAATCAAAATCAAATCAAAATCAATCAATCAATCAATCAATCAATCAATCAATCAATCAAAATCAAAAAAAAAAAAAAAAAAAAAAAAAAAAAAAAATCAAAATCAATCAAATCAAGCAATCAATCAATCAATCAATCAAGCAATCAACAAGACAAATCAATCAATCAATCATCAATCAATCAAGCAAGCAAGCAACAATCAAGCAAGCAAGCAAGGCAATCAAGCAAAAAGCAATAAAGCAAGCAAAGAAAAAGCAAAGAAAGCAAGCAAGCAAGCAAGCAATCAAGCAAGCAAGCAAGCAAGCAAGCATAGCAAGCAAGCAAGCAAGCAAAGCAAGCAATCAAAAGCAAGCAATCAAGCAAGAAAGCAAGCAAGCAAGCAATCAAGCAAGCAAGCAAGCAAGCAAGCAAGCAAGCAAGCAAGAAAGCAAGCAAGCAAGCAAGCAAGCAAGCAAGCAAGCAAGCAATCAAGCAAGCAAGCAAGCAGCAGCAAGCAAGCAAGCAAGCAAGCAAGCAAGCAAAGCAAGCAAGCAATCAAGCAAGCAAGCAAGCAAGCAAGCAAGCAAGCAATGCAAGCAAGCAAGCAAGCAAGCAAGCAAGCAAGCAAGGCAAGCAAGCAAGCAAGCAAGCAAGCAAGCGCAAGCAAGCAAGCAAAGCAAGCAAGCAAGCAAGCAAGCAAGAGCAAGCAAGCAGCAAGAAAGCAAGCAAGCAAGCAAGCAAGCAAGCAAGCAAGCAAGCAAGCAAGCAAGCAAGCAAGCAAGCAATCAAGCAAGCAAGCAAGCAAGCAAGCAAGCAAAAGCAAGCAAGCAAAGCAAGCAAGCAAACAAAGCAATCAATCAATCAAGCAAGCAACAAGCAAGCAAGCAATCAAGCAAGCAAGCAAGCAAGCAAGCAAAGCAAGCAAGCAATCAATCAATCAATCAATCAATCAATAAATCAATCAATCAATCAATCAATCAATCAATCAATCAATCAATCAATCAATCAATCAATCAATCAATCAATCAATCAATCAATCAATCAATCAATCAATCAATCAATCAATCAATCAATCAATCAATCAATCAATCAATCAATCAATCAATCAATCAATCAATCAATCAATCAATCAATCAATCAATCAATCAATCAATCAATCAATCAATCAATCAATCAATCAATCAATCAATCAATCAATCAATCAATCAATCAATCAATCAATCAATCAATCAATCAATCAATCAATCAATCAATCAATCAATCAATCAATCAATCAATCAATCAATCAATCAATCAATCAATCAATCAATCAATCAATCAATCAATCAATCAATCAATCAATCAATCAATCAATCAATCAATCAATCAATCAATCAATCAATCAATCAATCAATCAATCAATCAATCAATCAATCAATCAATCAATCAATCAATCAATCAATCAATCAATCAATCAATCAATCAATCAAAATCAAAATCAAAATCAATCAATCAATCAATCAATCAATCAATCAATCAATCAATCAAAAAATCAAAAAATCAATCAATCAATCAATCAATCAATCAATCAAAAAAAATCAATCAATCAAAAAAAAAAAAAATCAATCAAAAAAAAAAAAATCAATCAATCAATCAATCAATCAATCAATCAATCAATCAATCAATCAATCAATCAATCAATCAATCAATCAATCAATCAATCAATCAATCAATCAATCAATCAATCAATCAATCAATCAATCAATCAATCAATCAATCAATCAATCAATCAATCAATCAATCAATCAATCAATCAATCATCAATCAATCAATCAATCAATCAATCAATCAATCATCATCAATCAATCAATCAATCAATCAATCAATCAATCAATCAATCAATCAATCAATCAATCAATCAATCAATCAATCAATCAATCAATCAATCAATCAATCAATCAATCAATCAATCAATCAATCAATCAATCAATCAATCAATCAATCAATCAATCAATCAATCAATCAATCAATCAATCAATCAATCAATCAATCAATCAATCAATCAATCAATCAATCAATCAATCAATCAATCAATCAATCAATCAATCAATCAATCAATCTGTTGTAACTCTCGTATTAATACACGATCGTCACAACTGAATCATATTATGCAACACGATAGTTTGCTATATTCGTCTTATATGTAAATAGTGCTGAATTAGCACCTCACTAGACTGAATATAAGGGCCACGCGCCCACCCGCTAATCACTTGCATTACTTCCAGGCCTAGTAATTGGGGATCAGGCCCCCCACTCTGCTGCTGTCACAGGACTGCTACCGACGCCTCATACTTCGCTCGGTCTGGTGCGCCCCTCCTCTCTATTGGAGCCGGCCGGGAAGACCCCGCTACTGTACACCCGTCGACCCTCTAAGCCATACACATTCTTGGCTACCGTACTCTGAATAAACGGTTATACGCTGAACTATTGTCGTATCGTCACGGTTAATCCTTGGGCAGGGATTAACAATTGGTGCACCGTCCAGATTCGCACTCAGTCTTACAGTGTTCAACGATCCATCGTTGCACTGTTTTAGCCGTTCGCCCCGTACAATTCCCTTAGGCAAGGAGTTGTATCGTATCTCTGCCAAGACGGGCTCCCTCCGGGTTGAGGCCAAGATTCGGGATCCCTTCGGGTTGAACCCAACCATTTTTTCATCTTTCAAAGTATGACGATGTCTATTAGTACGTGGAAATCCCAAGTAACCCGTGTTACAAGGGAAGCTACCGTACTCCTAGAGGATTGTGGTACTGAAATAGAAATTTACCAATTGACTAAAACAGTGACCATGTCAGCAAATACTAAGTTAAGATTTCGAGGACAGGTCATGACATTGCTAGAAACTATAAATAAGAAACGGAAAATAATTGAGAAGTTAATATCTGATATTGAAGAGTTTCATGGTAATAATAAGGCTGAAGCAGCCGAGCATGCGGATAGTAAAAACCTGAAAGAAATGGGTGAAGCCCTAGAAGATATGCACACTAATATATGCAAATTTAAGGTGAAATTTGAAGAGAAGAAAGCAGACAGTGTTGACGAAACACAGGATCCAACAGAAGAGGAATATGAGTCCTCAGACGAGTACTTACAAGGAACACCGATAATTAGCGACGAAACACTGATCACCTCAGGTGGCAGCAATGTGCGGAATTACCGTAAGAGACAGGTGATGAAAAATGCAAAGAGTAATGGCGAAACGCATTTTCATGAGAGGAACACTAAAAATAAAATAGATTTTGAATGGAAACTGGATAAACAATTAGTTGAAATTAAGATTCCAAAGTTTGACGGATCTGCGGAAACGTACGATGAATTCTGGAATCATTATGAAACATTAGTACACAAGCAGGAGTGTCCTGAAATTCAGAAGTTTAATGTGTTAAAGAATTGTTGTATTGGAGATGCTTTAGACTGCATTTCACAATTTCCGCATACAAAATCAGGCTACACTCAAGCCATTGAACTCCTCAAGGAAGAATTCGGTGACGAGATAATGAAGAAAAGAGCACTTTTCTCCAAAATAAACTCAGTTCCGATTTGTAAATTCGAGCCAAAAGAGTTGAAAACTACTTTAGGTAAGGTCAAAGCGCTGCATCTACAACTTCAAAAGTATGAAAATACTAATACAATGTCATTTAGAAACGATATCAGAAAGAAGTTTCCTTGGAAACTGATGGACAAGCTGAACACACAAGAAAGAGAAAATGGTATTGAATGGACAACTGATCAGCTGATCAAGAAACTGAGTCAAACAATCAACGGCATGTGCGTGTCAGAACGAATGAGAAATGACCATTACCAAGAACAAGCGGCATACCGACCCTGCATAATATGCAACAAGCTCGGACACCGTTCCAAGGATTGTCAGATGAGTATTGCAGTATTTGATCTCAGTAAGCGTGTCAGTGCTAACAATTTGTGCAAAGTGTGCTTCGAAGTTGATCATACAACTATGGAATGTCCAGAACAAAGTTGTACAAAATGTCATGGACCACACAATGTTAGAATTTGCTTTACCAAAAGTGAACAATCTGTTACATTCAGGCCATCTCGACCTCCAGTGAGACCAGACATGGTCAACAGAAATAGAAGTCTCACACCATACAGATCTCCGAGTCCATTCAATGTGAATCGCAACCCGAATCCGCACAGAGAGTCAAGCCCGTTCATAACACAGTACCATGAACGCGGTTCTCGAAACAGTGCGAATGGCAATGTCGAAAGACATGCACGGAATGATTCATACGGTAAGAACTACGGAAAATTTGACACGAGATCTAACAACTTTAATTCCAGAGGAAGATACCGTGAAAATGCACAGATGAGATCGCAATCTCCTAATGTACAAAAAGAATGGAGAGACAACCCACATCGAAGACCAACTCCTGAAAGAAAGGATGTCAAAGTAAAAGTGGCATTGAGCGAAGATAAAGAGGAAGAATTCGAACACACCGAAAATAATTGCTCACAAGATTCTATTAATGAGCAGGATTTTTTCTAAATAAAGATATGTGCACGGCTTGTGTTTGGTCGAGCACTCAAGGTTCTGGTAAAAGAACAAGAACACCGCAAATGATGTTAGCAAAAGCTAAGTCATTAACTGGTAAAATAACTTATCTGTTCCTGGATACAGGAGCTACATATTCTTATATAACAGAGCATGAAGCTCAACGATTACGGTTATCAATAGTTGATACAGAAAAGGCCAAAATAACCATATTTGGTGGAAGTAAAATAGAAAAGAAAGTTAGCATTGTTGAACTGGAAATTAAAACTATTAATGGTCCTATGAAATTATACCTCAGGGTATTTGGCAATAAAGAAACAACACTAACTATGCGAAAAATTCCAAAAAGTGATCATGATACCATAAATGAGGAATTAAGCATTCCAGAAGCGTTCTACAAAGATGTAACAGTATCAGCAA
>JAANDG010000929.1:0-36070 GCA_036852015.1 Pelodera strongyloides | reverse complement strand
AGCTACGCACACAAAGAATAAACTACCAATATACTACATAGTCTATACTATACATACATACTAGTGATAAAGATATAAACTTTTTGATTCACCGTTATTATTGCGTCTACTAGAATGGCACTATAACTGAAAAACCTGCATTTAATGGCAACCAGAGACCGTAAGGTATATCCAATAATACATGGTCATGGTGTATACCCAAAAATAACAAAAATATACTAAAGCATTGCCTAAAAATGAATGAAACGGAATAACAAACTTCTACATTTTCGATGAATCCATGACTAAAATACCGGCCGGTTTTTGAAACACATCGAGTACCCCAGCCTTTGCAGCTTATTTAGGCCACTGAACATAAATTAGAATAAAAATCGAGCTAAATTCGAGTATAAGCATAAATAATACGTAAGAATTCAGTTGTCGACGATACGTTTCAAAAACCGGCCGGTACTTCGCTTTAACTTCTAGCTCTGCAATGGGATAAAATAAATACTTGGGCTCTCGACATCTTTAGCATAACATTCAGGAAAAATTAAAAGAGTACAAAAACTCAAAATTATTCTCAACCTTCGTTAATGAGTAAGTAGGAAAACCTATCACAGTTCAAGCACATGTTAATTGCTTTAGTTTCTCATAAATAAATCGGTACTTAGTACAATAAATAATCAACGCTAGAATAATAAATAGGTAACTTCCAAAACCGATTTTCAGCTCTATATATGCCCTAGCAACTAGAATTTTAAAATGATAAAACGAACCATGAACAAAACTAATATATACTTCGAAGACTTCGGAGAATAACCTTTTGCTATATTGCAACACTGCATAATTGCATTCCTCGATTCCTACAACGAGTCACAGTCTGAAATAAAGGTCAACTATGTTTTTTTAAAGGACCTACCGACCTACCAAAGTTACCAAAAATATTCAGTGTAGTACATTGTGCTAACTAATTAACATCGACACATTACTATGCGCTTAACCTAACTTTATCCCCCCATTGGTATCCCCAGCAGCAGTCAATTATTTGCGTTGCGTGTTATTAACTTAGCTCCGTCTCCATGAGTTTTCATACGAATCCATTCACTTTATTATTTTGTACTTGGACAAATAAACACTACCTAGTTTTCACATCATCTAATTATAAACCCAACCTAACCCGTCTCCCTAAGGCATGTCCTGTCTCTTGAATAGATCCTTGAGTGGCTCTCGTTCTTGTACTTCTGGAGGTTCATCACGACGGAGCACGGTCAACTGATGCTCCTCATCACCGGATACACTACCTAAACAAACAACTTATTTATAATTAGAGGTATGTTATACTGGATTGCTACTCCTTCCTACACGCTACGTGCGCAGATGGTAATGCGAAGAATGTGTGAACGCATCCCACGAACCCACTACAGAATCCCCATGATAAAGTCAATTTTTTAAGCACTTGGTCATTAGACTAGTACCCATATTCGTACATATGTATATGCCATATAGGTAACATTTGTTTTTGTTAAACCATACCAGTGTAACATAATCGGGTAAAACAGCCCTTGAAAACTTGAACACGCTATAGCCAAAATTCGGATAGCCACGCTCCACTACGGAAAGTAGAAAAAAATCACATAAAGCATATCTAAATTAAAAAGGGAAGCACAGTATGCAGCGGCAAGTCATTCCCAAAAGATAAATAAATCTACTGGGGATCATGTCAAAATCGAAAAGCTGAAAAATGGCATTCCAGGGCAATAGCTTCAAATTTCGAGAGAGCAAACCATTCAAAAACGATCACTGTCAAGCCCGATAGCACATATCATAATATCGCTCATGCTCTTACATCAGCATACCACAAATCACAATTTCGCTACTCATTCCTCCTTACAAACTCACCATTCAGTTTGAAATATGATGAGTTGAATAATCCCGAAAGACCTGACGTGATAAGCTAATTAATGCTCAATTAAGCCTCGGACTTTGCAAGAGCGCTTAAAATCCCAATTTACAGGAACCTTTAAACGGAACCACGTGTGTTCACAATACTCATAATTGACGAAGAATAACCAGAGGCCATATTCACCACTCAATTCCCCATGGGGAATTCACCGTCTTTTTCTCTGCGTGTCTCACATTAGAATGCCATTTTCTGTCCCAGGGACTATTTCCCCGGGCGAATCGGAGTGGTAAATATGGCCTAAGTTCTCGACTTCCCCATTCCCATGCTCAATTCTCAACTCTTACCGAGGAAAGACGAAATTCGACTGTTGCCCACTGCTCCGTTACCGCTACCGCCACTTCCGCGCGGAGCCGCACCATCGCTGTGGATACTGTCACCATGAACGCGACGCATCAGCTCGCTTCTGAAAGAACGCGCATAAATTCGGGAATAAATAATCGATAACTACGACGAGAGAAGTACGTACAGTACAAATAAAAACCCACTCTTATAAGTTCCCCCGGAAATCAATGTTAGTTCACCGGTTACGGTAAGTATCATTCAATATTGCAATCACCAAAAGTCGTAACACGTTAACACTGAGTATTATGACGAAGCGGTGCGCATGGAAATTGGAAACCTCTGTGCAAATCATGTGAAATTTGCGTAATAAAAAAGGAAATCCATAATAATACAGAGTATATCTAAAGAAATAAAAGTGTGTAAAGCTATGTAATGAATCTGCATCTCGCTCGCTTCATTCATCTATATATTCACTGTTTGAGAAATCAAGCTTGAATTCGGTACCTCTATCGTTTTCGCAGCATTTATATTAAAGCGAAATGCTAGCCCCTTTGGAAAATTTGCATATGATAAGCAAATCCTATGTATCCTATGCTAATTTTGTACGATCGTCCACGGCAATCGTACAAAATTAGCATAGGATACATAGGATTTGCTTATCATATGCAAATTTTCCAAAGAGGCTAGCATTTCGCTTGAAAAATCCGTGCACAATATATCCCCTTAACACAAGTAACTATTAGATAGCAAAGAAAAAGTACACAACGTTAACGTGGCGAATGATTGGCTAAATCCGTAGCGTGCACATGAAACAGTACGTTAATATGCACAATAGGAGCACACCGCATACACGCCTTACCTGCTGAGTCTACGGTAGCGAGAATTATTCATATAGGAAGAGCGAAGCCTAGGAAAGGGAGAAAAAGTTCCTCACCAAAACAGCACTTTATCTCATATTCTAAGCGTTTTAAGCAAATAATAATTTGGAAATGACTAGTGATCAAATAACGAATTAGTATAAGTATCGGAGGAAAGAGTATACGCGGTACGCGGTACTGCTTCAATGTTGCACATTGCAAACACAACTACGCTTATTCTTGACAAAGATTATCAGCGGAGCACTTACAAATGCACATGCAGCATCTAATAAGATAGCACAGCTCTACAGCTTCATATTTATCAAGTTAAAACGCGTGCCTATCACCACACAAACATTTTAGGGTAATGGGGTTTGCGCCGATTTTCCTTGCAAGTATCGAAAAATTTACGTATTTGGCACTACACGAGAATAACTACATATAGTTTTTACGACCTATCGCCACGGGATGATTTGTTCACAAAAAATCGGATTTTCTATAGTGCGGATGTATCAAAATTACGGTAAGTTGCACACGATTTTGCGTTGCAAGGAAAATGCACGGTTTTCGGCACTTGCAAACTCCATAACGCGCACGTATGACACGTGGCCTATGAAGTACACGTTGAGTATCCCACCTGGTACTGCTAGGCTGTCGACTGAGCATCGGCTCCTCGTCATCATCCACGTCCAGAAGATTTTCGGAACTTCCGAATCGCGACTCCGTTGAATCGGCAGAAGTCGCCGCCCCATCGTCATCAAACCTCACCGAGGGAGTGGAGGCCGGACCATCGGGCAGATCACCTGAAATAGGTCATATGAGCATTGGATGTATAGTATACTACCCCATTATTACCCTGTTCGGTTCCTTGTTCTTGTTATTAGGCACACGTGATGTGATGTGCCTTAGGATTCCGCTCACGCTCATAACTACATAATATTTGAATCACACACATAATCATATAATTTTGTTGTTCATCTTGATTCTAGAGACGAGGTCATGTGGCGAGCGTTCCACAGTTTCAAACACAAAACCTTTACATTTCGCTTTTCGCTATCTATGCATGTTCTTGTCACTTTCTGAGGCTAAAAACAAAAAGATCCACCCAAAGTGTCTCACTAAAAGTAAAATCACAAAGCACCTACATTGAGAAATGTGGGTGAACGCAAAAGGCCAAGGTAGGAACTAGGAACCGAACCATCGACCATTCGACTGGAAACTGAACCACTAGTCAATGCCCACCTTCCGTCTCAACTAGATCCATTCCGGCAAGGCTGGCCATCAGTGCGCGGTGTTGGTTATCAATGCTGATGTCGCTTGCCAGTACAGTGGACCTAAATCACGGAAGTTTAAGGTAAATTAAGGAAACTTAAAGCGGTATAACATCCTGTTTTTGAAACGTACTTTGGACGCTGTATTTCCATGTAGCGTATGCAAAAAAACCGTTTTTTTTTGTTAATTGTTCATGTGAAACACTAGAAATACGTAGTCCAAAATAAGTTCCAAAAAATCGGCCGGTATATCGCATCAACCACAAATTCATGGGTTTTCAACTCAACTATAGACGGAATAGAAGGTTTTTTTTGAACCAACCAAGACTGAATGTTAGTAAGACAACACAGATTGTTAGCGCGTAAATGGCTAAACAATACGTACTCATAACAGAGAAAAAAAGAATTCTGATGTCTGAAACGATTCTGCATCGTCGCTTTCAAAATAGGGAACACAACTAATACAGACTAAACAACAACCAAATGTTATGAGACGATATAATCTAACTCTGCAGTCGTGTACGTGAAGCAACACCTTACCGAGAATCATAAATCGCAACTCAACAAAAGATATACGGTAGCCGTACTAATCGACTTTGAAGCTAATAAGCAAGCGAAAACAACACAGTAATGCGAAAAGCAACTCCAGAAGCTACCACCAATGCACGACAGATATTACTGTCGAATTCAAACAATAAAAAACTAAAAATGAGGCAAAAATCACTAATTTAGACAACACAACGTTCACAAACCGGCTTCATTAACATTTACGTTTAATTTTTTAGGAATGCATAACAGCCTTATCGAGGTAAGGACTTGGTACCTACCCTACCAGGCTCTCTCACGCTCTCCAACATATCGATTACCATTTAGAACACATCCTTACCTTACCTTAGAGAGGTAAGGTAAAGACCAAAGTAGGTAAACCACGTAAATGTTAGTGAGCCAACTATTCCACTTTCTTACCTTCGCTTGCCAGGCGAATAGGAATTCATGACCGCAATGCTGGCACTGCGGTTGCTCCTACATGCGATAATTTACATATTAATTACTCTTTCATTCATGGCCGTATTCACAAAGCACCCGAAGAGGCGGAAACGGATCAGGTGATTCAGCTAATCATACAGAACCTCTATACAATGAATATAGAGAGCACAGGGCTCCTATCACAAGGTCTATTACCTTCTTTCAATAGTGAGTTTTGAGTTCAACATCACGTGCTTTGTGAATACGACAATACATACCAAAAAAAACTAAAAAGGACAGATAAAACGTACAAGAGAGACAGACACCGCTTGCTTTTCTTATTTCTGTTAGCTTCAAAAGTGTAGTAGATACAGTGAAACGCAGTGGACGAAAACACGATTCGTGCATAGTGGACAGTGCTATGTATATACAGTAACTCGTCAGCAAAAAATCAAGTTATTTCCGCCAACTTCTTTGCCTATGACACAGAAAACACCCAATATAGTTCATACAATACGGTAACAGAAAGAAACAGATGCTATTAGAAAGTAGCCAAACAGCTTTACAGGAAAGAGTTTTGGCAGGAAAGGTAACAAGTCACAACACCGCCCCGGGAAAAGGGTTCTCTTTATACCTCGGGCCAAGATCAGACGCGTCAACGCTTAAGAATGTGCGAATTCGGCTGAACACACCGTTATGGATTATTAAACTACTACCTAGTTTTAGCATTTTAGCAAAGACCCAAAAATCCCCTCAAGTAAAGTAATACCTAAAACCCAAAACCTCCCTCAAAGGTTAAAGTACAATACAGTTCATCTAATTCGTTTTACTATTTTAACACGGTAGATATTATTAGACCGAATATAATATAGGTAACAAAACAGAGAGAATAATACTCGCAATGAAGAGCCCCTTGCACAAACTACACTTACTTAATGGCTTAATGCCATATTACGGTAAAGTAATTGGAGTCAACAAAATGAAAGAAAAGACTACCAGTACCTTCTCTTTTCCTCGAAACTATCGATTGGTGCTCCTCCTGGCAGGGCGCCATTGAGCATGCTCACACTTTGCTGTCTCACTGTCTCGCCGTCTGCCTCCTCCTCCTCTAGTTCTTCTTCTTCCTGAAACAATTACAAATGAATATGAATATTGCGTCGCGATTCACCAGAGCTATTCACCAAATCATGGAAACTCATATCCTGGTCGTGCTGTCGTATGGCCTATGTTACTACTATGTAAAGGCGTACATCCAAACGTGTACTGCTTTTTAGTTTTCGCGCTCTCTCGATAAAGAATGTTTCGGCAACAAAAGCCTGAATGTCGTCAGACGGACGAATGGTTCGTTGCGCTCTTTCTAAGAGTCTAATAAAACATTTAAACATTTAAACGGCGGCCATGCAGTTCCTGTGTGCCTTCACACACATACAACCCAAAAGTTACCCTCACATGTGTAGTATATTTGGAACACAAAAAATGCTTCAGTTCGTCAGTTTGATTCGTTCAGCTTATGTTATTTGAGCAAAGCAGCTTGAGCACATCACCCACCACGTGTGAGCACTAATCAATAATCATGAAATAAAACCAACCCTCAGTACACTCGTGATTCTCTTGTCGACTCTGGCTCCGGGCACATTGATTCCAAATCCTTTCAGTGTTTCGATGAGCATACGAATTAGGGTCCAATCCCCAAGAGTTACCTAAAGAAGCGGAAATAGTCAATTCTCAAGTTGATGATTCCAAAGCCAGACTGGGCATATAATGGGCACGGCATATTTAATCATTTACGAGCACCATAATTTGCATTTTAACGAATCGCTGCGTGTTTTCAAAAATGGGTGAAAATGAAATTTACCCCAAGAGCTTGCTGCAGTTCGCTCATATGGCACGTTGAAAGCACCAATCCATTCAGATTCAACGCGCGGAACTTCTCCACTATTGAGTCGAGTCTAAATAAGAAATGTTTCATATGGATATCTGGGGTACTACTTTAGGAGTACTAATTCGGGGGTAGTACCCTACCATTTCAATTTCACCCTATGACATAGGAGCATAGGTACATACGGAAAGATCAACTGTCCAACACTCCAAGAACACCATTTTATTACCAAAAATTAAAAACTCACCTCGTCGGCGCAATATCCAGTCGTTTGACCAGGTTGACAACATCATCAATGCGCATTTCCACCAAGGACACTTCCACTGAGGCCCATACTTTCTGATCCTATAAAGATATGCTAGAATGAAATTTTGTGCGTTTTTTGTTATGAAAAACACATCTAGATTCACGACATTTATGTGCGACGCATATCAAAATAAGGTGGCACGATATTTGAAGGCTTACCGGTAAACATTTGGTGAAAGGTTTTACCAACGAACAATGATGCAACCTTATCATAAAAAAGAAGGAAACCAACTCACACTGAACAGATGTTTTGCATTTGGAGGCAACTGCAAGTGTCCTCCGAATATCGATTGTTGTTCAGTGACCATCGGAGTAAAATCAATGCCTTACACGTTTTTCTGCAAAATAGACAAAGTTAAAATATCGAAATTTGATTTCGTGTTGTAAGTAAAAGTGCAAGTAATAGAAGGGCACGGCACAGTGCACATACTACAATTTACAAGTTCACATATAGTACTTTAATAGTAATTTATTAATCAAAACACAGCAAAGAAAGCACACGTAACGTGCAGATACTGCATTTTGACATTTACTTATTCACCCGACCATCGGACGGATCTGGGAGCGCGCCAATGCACGATAAGCTTTAACTTCCCGATCCTGGTTGGGAGAATTTGTCTCTGCGTCTCGTCTCTAATTCGCGTGATCCCTCTTTCTCTCACCTCCCATTGGGGGTTGAAGCACACTCCCGTGTGCTTCCAGTGTGACACACAGCAAACCACGGCAAACAAACTACAGTACCTCGGATGAGTTTCCTCAAATATGGGTCCAAGTTCGAGGTGCACGGCACAAAGCGACGTACGTGTGATACAGTCAACTGATCGGCGTTTCCTTGGTCGGCAACGGCTTGCAGGAATGTCTGAATTTACACAACAATTCAAAGGTGAACCCAAGAGATAAGTTCACTACCTTAAACTTATGATTTAGCCGCCAAATCAGTCTGACAAGAATTTGGTCTGTTCACTAAATCACAGTCACAGTGTTTTTGGCAAACGAACACTGTGACAATATGTACTGCGCTTAAAAATCTCGTCAAGTTTGCTTTGGCTTTGGCCAGAAAACACTGGTGTTGAGAAGAATGTAACAACGCAACAGCTTTCACCTCCCGTTATGTTAAAGCGGCACAGTATACGCTTTATGCTCATGCGTTTTCATTATCGATTTTTCAATGCAAAATAAAAAAGAAACAAAGATAAATAACCTCAAAATTTTCCGGGTTTCTGTCCTGTTTCATCAACGGATCTTCTTTGGGGATGTGCTCCTAAATGATTATAAATAAATTTATAATGAAAACGTTGTTTTTTTATTTTTGGCCCATGCCATAGTTGCCGTGTGTGGCAATGTATACGGTGGGGACTGCGGGGCGCTGGGAGTAT
This sequence comes from Pelodera strongyloides, assembly GCA_036852015.1. Classification (NCBI taxonomy): domain Eukaryota; kingdom Metazoa; phylum Nematoda; class Chromadorea; order Rhabditida; family Rhabditidae; genus Pelodera; species Pelodera strongyloides. Next base: position 27,188 of record JAANDG010000929.1, on the reverse strand, counting down.
GCTCCCATCATCCCGTGAGTAAAGCAAGGTCAGCGCAAGGGAAGGGAACTGAACTCTGTACGGATGCGTGCCTGAAATACACGGACAGGTCCGCTCTGGTTCTGGTTTCAGTTAGTCCGCTTCCTGGCCAAGGATAGCGATTGAGCACCTTTCCCTTCGCAAACGAAATTGCTACCCATGTACTCTAATGGGAAGGCTTGGTCTGAACGGGGTAGGAGTCGAAGCCACGACTTAGGCACTGCGTCATCTGCCCCCAGATCAAACTAGATCAAATCATAGATCAACAGATCAACTCAGACAAACCTTGAGCTGGTTATAGATCTCGTACAAAGTCATTTGCGGGTTTTTGACTTGAAGAGCATGGTCAATTAGCCAGCACATTCTCGAAGGCCATTGTTCGACCATCGACACCCAGTGTCCTGCAATTAAATAAGTTCTATCAAGATCTATCAGTCTTCCTAAATAATACAAATGCACTTTTATCGATTTATATATTACCACCTACACTTGAGGATCTGTGTGTAATCAAACAAATTAATGTAATTTATTTACATCGATTACCTGTAACAATTCAGGCTCTGTGTATGCAATTAAACAAGTGAATAAACTACATCGGTACATCGATTTACGACCGCCTACAATTAAGACTCTGTGTATCTAGGTACACTTAATTACCATCATAATCCACACAAACAAAGAGCTGACTTACCTAAGCACAACCAACTGAATTCAATCTCAAACGCCCTCATCAAACGTCCAGTCAGTGTCAACGCATTCACAATACGCCGCATCGCTCGCGGATTAATTGACGAAAAGTAATCGTCAGCCATAAGCGATTCGCCCACATTTCGTGTGCCAACAATTAGTGTCGGTTTGCGAGTGATGCTCGGGCGAGTGTCAGCTTCTCTACAAAAATATAAACTAATTGTTTGTTAGACATGAAATCGAAAACTCATGAAAAGAGAGATAGAGAGAAAAAAGAGAGAGAGAGAGGGAGAAAGAGAGAAAGGGAAAGAGAGACAGACATAGAAGAGAGAGAGAGTAAAAGCGCTCCCTCATGGGTATAAGATATAGCTAACATCATTAAACATTTCAACATTTGTGCTATCTTTATCATTGTTGTGCACTAACACACAAACAGGTGGTGTCCTTACTAATAACAAACCACATGTTATATCTTCATTCGTGTGCTTGTGCACAGACATGAACATCGTCTGTCGATTTTAATAAACTATATTGGCTATTAAATGTCTTATATTTATATTAATAATCAAGGGGTTGGCGACCCTTGGTTATTTAAATGGGTAGAACAAACATCACTGCTTGCTTTCAGACATTCAACGATTCAACAAGCAAAGCTGATTTTAAAACTGCGGGAGAACAAATTGGTACAATCAATAAAATAACTAATACCTCAATGATAGATGTGAGCCATGGAACGTGTCCTGTCTTCTGAAGCGCTCTTTCCAGTCCATAAACGTTTCGCGCTTTTCCTAAAAGTACAATGCCAAATTAAAGGAACTTGGAAAAGTGCAACTCGAACCATGGGAAACTAAAAAAAATTACAAGGATAATGAAATCTTCACAAATCAACGATAAGCTAGACTAGGATACTCGTAGAAAAAACGTTCGCAAACAATAAGAACTATCCCAAGAACCCTATCAACGCCCTTAGAAACATGGAAAATCTCAAACAAACCTTCAGTTTATTCTGCAACTGTCTTAAAGCAGAGTTGTGGAGATAGAATGGCATATTGACAATATTCTTCAAATAGTCGTGTCCGGTCAGTTCAGTGCCCGACAATGCGCTAAACGTGGTTAGTCATTGGTCTCGTTTCGATCAGTTGTTAAGAGGATCAGAGAATATACTGTAGAAGATACTTTGCGCATCACTGGGTCGCAAAGGCTAACTTATTTAATTTTTGTAATTTACGGGTACACTAAGTTCAGTCCACATTTCTCACTACGAACACACTCCTAAACTACATTTGCCATAATGCCGTAACGCACCTAACGTCATAACATGTACACAACTACTATGAGACCAACCAGCTTTGCCATAAAGCCGTAACGTCCCTAACGTCATAACGTAAATAACTACTATGATACCAAGTCAAAGACCACACACGAACCTGTGCATATTATGACTGATAGCCGAAATGATAATATGTGGGTCGACCGCAATAACAACAATGAATGGCCGGTTCTTTCGAGCAGAGAAAAGTAATTCTAGAGCGTCAAGTGTCTGCACCATACGTTCCTGTTCACAGTTGTCCAGGCCATCAACCACCTAAAGAAGATAAATATTAAAGCGGTATGACATGTGGTTTTGAAAAGTATGTTGGACACCGCATTCCCCTGTATCATACGCTAATTTATGTGCCCGTCTATACCGAAAGTGCACTGAATTGCGTAGAATACAGGAGAATGTAATTGTGCAGCACACGTTTCACAAACCACGTGTCATGCAGGTTTAATAAAAAGAAGAAAGAAACCATATCCTCTCTAGCGCTTAGCCGATATTCGGGCAACAAAATTAAAATCATCCGAATCGCAAAAAGAAAAAGAAACCCAGCAACATATCTAACCATGATACACAATACAAAAGAAGAATAGACAGACTAGGAACTAATTATATAGACTTAGGAATAATGATACAATAGGATTAATAAGACTTAGAATTAATTATAAGACACAAAAGGAAGAATAGACCTTGCAATACATGTAACCAATGCATGAATAAGTAAAAGTACATACCACAACTAATCTCGTTTGACTGTTCGTAAATGCATCCAGTGTGTGTATCATATCGGCCAGCAGATCAACTTCCGTTTGCAGTTTTTGCATCAATCCTGAATGAATTACAAAAATACACGAATTACTAATCGACACAGATGGAGCTAATTAACAATTACAAAAAAGAATTAATATCCCGTCTAACCTTCTAATAAAATAAACCGCACTACGGCATATGAAAACTAATAATATTTACGCTCACGGCTGGCTCACAAAAGCAAAAGTCACCCTCAAATCGCAGCTTGTGTACGGCTCGCGCGGCGGCGTTTACGCGCCGCTTCGGCACATTCGTAGTCGCGTATCGCAGGGCCAGATACAGCGGATAAGAGATCATCAGCAGGAAAACCACGAAGAAAACAATTGAGACGAACAAGTAACTGCTGAAAAGGGGACTGATTGTATCTTCTATTAATATGTTTTTTATAAAACAATCGCAAACCTCATGATGCATAAAGTCACCTCTGGCTTGGCTCAAACCAACACTTTTCATTCAACTGCTGTTTGTCAAGCTTTCATCATATTGATGCACACATTTTATGTGTAAATACATTTTTAAATATTTAAACTCTGGATGCTAACATGAGATCGGGAAACTTGACATTGCTACATGTTTCACTCAATCTTCATTTACATGCACGATTTATTTCCTCAATCCACCAGGCCTTGTATTGCCTATGAATCAACAAGCTAATCATCTTTCAAACCGAAAACCCCCATTTTCCAACTTCACAAACCTGGCTCCCGAACTCAAGTCTCTGTCCGAGAAGAGCCATCCAATAAGAAACGATTCAAAGAGAATGGCCGACACCACCGCTGCGACACCAATGAGCACAATTGGCACACCGCAGTGACGCCGCAACGAACCGCCCGTGTGTAGCGCACCTTCAAAGGCAATTATGCACAAAATCACAATCATCATCACTCATCATCTACTACACCAACATACGACTATCCAATTGACAACGGTCGAAAATGAATCAGCCATGAACATCGCAAAGCATAGATAAGCGATATTTGAAACACATCGAAAATGCCGCAACTTTGCAACACCGTTCAATGGCTTATAGTTCACTCGGTCCACTAATACTCACACATCGCTAAGACTTAGACAGATGCAACCCAAACTCAAATACCATAAGGATAGGATAACAAAACAACAGAAATTTGCATATTCACTAAACACCAACAACACTCATTCTCAATCCGAAACTTACGATTGTGCATGTGGAAAGTAGATTCTGTTGAGGAAACATGTGCAAACTTTCAGAGAAGGAATACAAGAAATACGCTCTCTTTCGTAGAAGTTGTTACACTCAACACTAATGTTAGTCACTCAAAAAAAAAAGAGTTTTTCTAACAATAAGAGAGTACAAATACAGAGTACAATAAGAGAGTACAAACTACAAACTACAAACCCTCACCATAGTAACTGGATCCTCGCAGCGCGCAGTAGAATCTAACTGGAAGGACACCAAAATGGGTTTCGGCCGCTTCAAACAATGTGGTTACAATCTTCGCTAACGCCTGTTCCCCACCAATAGACGAGAGACGGTGATAGTCGGCGAAGAGGAAACTAAAAGTAACGAGTCAAGAAGTCATAATTCTAAGAATACAATATATTCTAATTTTAATTCTAATACTAATTCTATAATTCTGATAATAATTCAATAATTCTAATAATAATATTCTAAGGCGTTATTTACATTTTGCATGTGTGACCCATTCCAGAAAGATCATGCTTTATACCATGTTTACCTTCCAAAGCGGTTTTTGGTGAGGACTACCGCCTTATATGACTATCGCCTTTCAAGAAGAAAGAGAAACTAAACACTAAGCACAACCCTCTACGGCGACTAAACTCGTTGAGAACTGACCGGCACAACCATCTGAATTCGAATTACGTTGAGAAGGAGAAGAAATGATCAAAAGGTTACCTGACTGGATTGCTAACCATATCCTTATCCGTGGCACCGGGAGCATATAACGTGACCACATTGAACAACAGCCTAAACGACGAGTATTGATTTGAACTTCAATCCTGAACCACAACAGACCAAATCAAAACTGTAAAACCAAATTAAAACAGTAACAAACCGTTTTGTTCCAATAACTAGGAATAGGGACTGTAGCTTGGGTTTTCCAAAACACATCAGTAATACACAAAATAATCTATTTTGTTAAACTATAACGAGTTTAGAATAAATAACCTACAAACTACAATGGTAAATAAAATCATACTTGATATGCGCTAACGCTCGTGCAATCGACCTCGCAATTCGCATACTTCTTGACCAACATCGTACCTCACTTCCATAGTAGACGATGGCTGCAAATGACAACATTCAAGGACATCAGCAAAACTATTGCCATGTGTTATTTGTATTTGAAGTGTGATAATTATCTAGGTCAAGAAACAACCGAATTATCCTGCTTGGAGGAACCATTTCTTGTGTTAGAGGAATGTTTCATAGGATATTCTAAATCTCTCGCCGTGTGTGCTATCTCAATCTCAATTCATTTTCCAAGTACCAAGTCTATATTTCTTGAATTCATCCTTAGAAAGACCAAAAGGACACTGACCATAAGACGCAAAGAGGATGACAAACATAACGGCGCCCATGATTCCCACTGTCATCAAAAGGTGTGGGCTTCCAGTGATGGAAACCACAGTCGCCACGCTCAGCGTCAGAATTAGCATTGTGAAAAAGAGATATGCTACCAACGGGTTCGACCATCTGAATACAACACTGTTATTATGTAAAAACTAAAAAAGTATCTTATGAGGCCATATTCACCACTCAATTCCCAATGGGGAATTCCCCGTCTTTTTCTCTGCGTCTCTCATCTGTCCCCAGGGAATATTTCCCCGAGGGAATCGGAGTGGTGAATATGGCATATGGTAATTTGTAATAGTAATATAGTATCTATAAAACGCCGAAGCCGGCATAATATCAATCGGTCAGTGAAATATCAGTCAACGGGATATACTCTTACCAAACAAACAACTACAACTAAATAATTAGTTATTAATTAACATCCCAGAAAGATATAGGAGATTTATACATACACAACAAATAGACGAAAATCAGAAATATAAATAACGATAATCAGATAAAAAATGAAACATAAAATCAGAACATAAATATAAATCAGAAACTACCTCAACTGCACTCCATCCAACCAACTTCTTGAAAAGCTTCTGATCGAATCTTTCATTTTCTGCAGCAATACCGACTTTCCCGAGCCCCATTTCGCATACAAACCTGGAATAGTCGAGATCGACTGGACCCGTAAAAAACGTGCTTGAACGGAAATGGTATTTTTTAAGGCTTGGATATCTGTTATTGAAATGTTTCAATCAACGTATACTGACAATTAGCCCCGGAGAAGGGTCCAAGATCAGAGGCCGTATTCACCAAACACACAGGGACCCCTCCCTGGGCCTCCCAGAAGCTGAAGAGTGCGTGAGCAGAAGAGATTCAGATAGCGCTCGTAGCCTAGGGAGGCCTCCCTGTGCGTTGGTGAATACGGCCTCTGGGACGTGCTACACGCTTCATTCATTGACTTTGACAACCCAATACAACAACAACAACAACTACCAAAACACCTACCCATAGTCAATGGTAGTTGAAGACTCGGTTCGCACAGGATGTCTGCCAATACATTGCTGTACACATCGTATCCCAACATGGCGTCCATATGTTGTTCAGCATCCACGGGTCCAAAGATAAGAGGCAGAATAGGTTGTGGATTTTGTTGGTCAATTGAATAGGGCGTTTGGCCGAGCTTATTCGGACGGTAGAGTAGGCGGGAATCAGAAGGGTTGGTGAGCAGAGTGGTGGCCAGGCGACGACTACGCGCTCTGAAAAAAAACGAACATGAAGTTCATGTATACTGATTTCACGTATACTGATAACTACAACTGAGTGAACATTCCCCTCAAGTAGACCAAAAAGAAGAGTTTCAGGAATAGCGAACATCTCTCAGGTGTCTTATAATAATACCCGATTGATCTCATCTACACCGAGATACTAGTTATGAGTTTCACACAATATGCAAAAAGCGGAACAAGTACATAAAAGAAAAATTTACGCGAAAAGGACCAGAAAACGGAACGGATGCGGGTGTAAGAATAGATGCACTACGCATAATTAAGAAGCTTTCCAACTAATACAAAGTATACCTCAAAGCTAGATGTAGAGCATTGTCTCCGGCATTATCCGTGGCTGAAATCTTGGCTCCGGCTTTCACCAAAAGATCACAAAGTGCCACGTGACGACTCTTCACTGCTCGAAGCAACGGGGTTTCGCCATCCTGAAGGACATTACATACAATAAGTGAATCAATTATCTTTAGTCATTCCTTTCTTACATGTTCTTATGTAGCGACACTTGCGAGTGCTAGGTGCTAGGCTAGGAGAGATCTCAGGCCGTATTCACCAACGCACAGGGAGCCCTCCCTAGGCTCACAAGCGCTTTGAATCTCTTCTCTAGCAATCTTTAGCTGGCTGGGGACGCCAGGGAGGGTTCCCTACGTGTTGGTAGTTGGTGAATACGGCCTCAGTACGGAGAATCACACTGCCATTGAACACAACACAAAGGTATACGTACTGACAGCCAAACAAACAAAAAGTGATTATAGATTAAAATATGCTCACCTTATTCTTCAGCTCCAGATTTGGCTTCCTTTCGAGTAGAAGAAGTACAATGTCCATATACGATTTGTCAATGGCCAGGTGAAGAGCAGTTCGGTTTTCCTAAAACAACAACTTTAATTCCTAGGTAATTTTAGCCACTCCATATAAGGCTCTGTTCCACTCAGGTTACGTGCATCAAGTAAGGTCCTACTGTATTAAAAGGAATTGACGGTCATTGTGCACGAACAATGCATAAGTATTGTCAAAGCGACATGTTTCTCAAAACAAACAAAAAACCGCAAATTGAAGTAGTTACCGTTCCTCTTGCTCCGAAAACCCAAACGTAAGTCACCTCAAAACGCATAAAAGACTAGAGTTTTGTACACAAACAACTAGGAGCATTCAAATACTTACAGAATCACGTGAGTTCACATCAGCAAACTTGTCGAGAAGCATTCGCACAATCATCACATTACCACTGCGAACAGCACTAGCCAGGATCCAGTTTCCAAATCTGCAAATATATACAAATAAATGTTGTGCGCCTCCAAGGCAAGTTCATTACACCAAGAAAACATTAATACTACAAGTACCTTGCTAGAGCCTGAGGTCATCCCTACCATATTGCATAAAACACACCGCCAAATGCGGACGATCACCTCCCTATCTCTAATGCATTGTATGCAAATTAGTCTAAATCACCTACCGAGATCTAATGCATTGTTTGCAAATTAGTCTAAATCTCCAAATTTTGAGATGCGACTTAATTATTCCCTGATCCCTATTCAATTGTAGAAGATATTACAACAACCAGTGTTACACGAGTCTCCTCTCACCAACCGTTTACCAATATACCTACACATATAACATTAAACTCGTTTTTCAGGAAACGGCTGAAAAGCCATGTGTCTGCAGTTTTTAGCGCGAATACGGAGGATGCAAAAAAAGTAAATTCAAATCCCACCTATCGCACTGGTTCACGAAAGCACCCGATTTGATCAGCGAGTCAGCAATGTCAGCGTATCCCTCTCGGGCAGCAATCGATAACGCCGATAGGCCATTCTGCAAAATAAAATCAATGGTAGTGAAAATCTTTAATACTGACTTTCTAAGGCGGCATGAAAACACTACACATATCAGCATTAGTAACTAGTACGCTAGAGATTAGGGGTTCATATAATATAACCCTTACCTGGTCAACGACATTAATGTTTGGTTCCCTCGACAGTAGCAATTCGACAACGTGGAAGTAGTTTCCACGAGTTGCTAGCATCAAAGCCGTTGATGAATACTAAACAAACATACAGTATGCGAACATACTAAAAACATACACTCCATAATAATAATAACTGCCTGGATTAGACGCAGCAAACCCATGCCAGACAACCTAACATCAAAGAAAAAAAAACAGAATACAAACAACCAAAACATTCATACCATTCCAACAGCGTCCACCTCGGCTCCAGCATTCAGTAAAAGTTGACAAACGGGGAGATGACCCTTTCTGGCAGCCCAAATCAATGCGGTTGATCCAAATTTATCGCACGCGTTCACCTAAATACCAAGCAAATAAAAATGACATATAACCATAGAAAAAGTACACATTTAACCTTAAAACCGATCAGGATGCGCGAAGCAAAGATTCCATAGTACTGTAGTATTACGACAGTTCTTTACAACAGATATAGAATTGGGTCAAATGCTGAATAGCGAAGATTCACGGTTCAAATTCAAAAAGACGTAACCCGTACCTGTGCATCGCTGTCTAAGAGTTTTCGAACCACTTCCGTGAAACCCCGTCCCGAAGACACGATTAAAGGGGTGAGTCCGTCCTCTTCATCTATTAAATTCACGTGTGCTCGTTGAATCAGAAGCAACTCGACGATCTAAACGGCATGAGTTAAGTTAAGCAATAAATTCACTACAGTAGGTAATCTCTCAAATGCGTTTAGACAAGCAGTAGCAGTAGCGTTGGTCACAATTTACAAGACGGAAACATATCAAGTTACATAATTAAGTACCTGCGGAAAATTCTTGTACACTGACCACATAAGCGGAGTCCAGCCCATCTGAATGAAAGTTACATTATTGACAATATCGTATCAAACACCGTATGATGCCATCCATTGATCCCAATTCCCAATACGCCACAATTTCTAATGACCGGTGTAGTTTTGCATGATTGTGATATATCAGGAAATCGCGTCTAACTGTTTGTTGTATGGTGTATTTAGTTAGTTTATTAGTAAAGATTTCTATGGCTATTCAATGAACAATTTCATTGTTTCAAGTGAGGAAATCTTGCACTTCGTAATGGGCACGTATGGCCATGTTACGCCCCAGAAAACCACACAGTCCACAATTTACTAACCAAATCAGGTTGATCTACGGTAGCTCCGGCTTCCAAAAGCAGGCGCGCAATCTCCAAGTGACCATGGAACGATGCATTAAGTAAGGGACTCCAACCATCCTGAAAGAGAAAGGCATGTGAATGATTAGAAAACCATAATGAGAAAATCGAAGACTCGAACATCCATAAAAAGTTAGTAAACAGATTAATTCATTCCTGTGCGGAACAGCTCCCAAGCAGAGCGACAAATCGTAACTCTGTCCAAAACCACAAAATTACGTACATTGTCCGTATCATCGACATCGCTCTCCGCTAGAAGGTAGTTGACAACAGGCAAGTTGCCTGTCTTACAGGCAACGATGAGCAGCGATTCTCCACTCTAAATAAAACAGCAAAGAGTAAACAATCAGTATGTTCACCTAGTTGAAAGAGGGCATAACGGCTAGAGACGGAGAGAAATAGTGGTCGGAATTCTATTTGATAATAACGGTATAAAGCAAGGTGAATAATAAGCCCTGAACAACCCACCGCATTTCTCAGACTACTCAAGTCAGACACGTTCGTATATTGTTCACAAATGTTCTCGCCATCCTCGACCTACAAAAGTGTTATGTAAACATGTAAACAGCTTACGACCTTACAAGCTTTACCTACTATCATCCTTGTGAAATAACTAACACTGTTCAACCAACAACAAGTTAAATGAGAAAGGGAACTTTAAAAACAAAAGAGAAAGTTCTTGGTGTATGAACTGGCTGCTCATTTTCGGAAACTTTGGAGGTCTTTACAAGACCAGTATTACTCCTTACCTTCTGATAGACTTCACTGATCTGTGTGGAATCTAATGCCGATGGCATAACCGAAGCAATGGCAAACGCACTGCTAGCGGCTTCAGCCCACACTGACTTTTTGGTAAATTGAACCATAGTGCAGTGCAGGCAAAGTGCGTATATACCGTATATCCAAAGCTGCAGTCAGGGTAATCGTTTTGAAACCCACGCTGAAAATTTAGAAATTACATAGCAATAATTTGCATACAAAATTACGGTAACATACCGTATTTGTGTACTAAAACACGGAATTAATAACAATTACGTTTATTAGAATTTAAATTAATTAATTAAGCTGTATAAATAATTAAGCAAAGCGGACTGCAAATTCTCTCATTGTGTGTTATCGAAGACTATTTGTAATTTGTAGTTGCTTTTCCGGCTATTATTGCCGAACCATAATATTAATATTCTTATTAAATGTTACTACAGTAGTTTCTGGGAAAAAAAAACATAAATAAGGCACGGCCGTAGTAATGTAAAACTACAAAGGGGTAAATTGGCACACATCGGAGGAGTATGAAAGAGCCTTGAACTATTCTCTACTTTTATTTTTTGTTTCATAGACTTTAACTGTGCAGAACCTCGGGATGCTCAAAAAAAAAACGATGCATCACCGCATTTCCTACTTGAATTCGCTGATTCTCGACATAGATATGCTTGGATGAGCATATAGCATAGCTTCTTGCTCCCGCGCAATCTATCTTCCCGCAAACTAATTTAGTAATACACAAAACATTCACGTGCGAATGTACTGAATACAATCAAAGGAATACTATTTTATAAAAAAAATAGGAGTAGAAGGAAAAAGAGAAAAATTTCGCGAAAATTAAAAATATGTCAATCAACGTTGTGATGAGCATGACACCTCGTTTTGACACAGCCAAGCTGAGCGGTTTGTTTTCTGCTCCAGGCTCCGGGGTTGTAATAAAATGAACAATAACAAAAAAAATCGTGGGGTAATGTAATGTGTGGCTCCAAATAAATAAACATGCGTTCTTTTATTTATTAAATACTACCGAGTATGCAATGAACACTATGACGAAGAGAAAGCAATGTACAAACTAGAAATTAGAAACCATTGGTACTGTAGTCAATTTGCATTGATACATTAATTGTAAGTGTAAAGTTCGTAAATTACGGTAAAATTAGCAGTATCATAAGAAGTTCGAAAATAATAAACTTGCGGTTAACATTTTGCTCTCTCACTAATCAGAAAATAATAACGACCGCAGTCGTAAAAATACAGGGCTGGCCATTTCTAAAAAATATCGAAGGCACAGTAGGGTGTCAATCGTTTTGTTCCTTCAAACCCGCAAATGGGAATAACACATGGTACATACCAGTGAAAAGAATGTATCAATGACTCGCAACACACCATATTGAACCAAAAATGATGTGCTTTTAGAGGGACCCCATGGGCCCTGAGTAATTAGTGGTTGACGGGGCATACGTCTCAAATGAAAACGAAACACCCGCGAAATAATGAGATGTGAAGCATATGTGGGCCCACAGATAAATGGAGCAGAAGGGTATTTTTGAGCACGAAGATCTGAAGCTTTTTGGTTCTAACTTCTAACTCTAGAAGATTATTCATTATTACTATTACAATGGTTCACTGAAACAAGTTTAAAAGTATACTGATTTGAAAGCAACGTGGCGCGAAACAGAATTTTATATGTACATGTATTTGTATGATATATGAGAATATGAGTTCGTGAATAGTGATGGTGCGCTACAGTACTCGGAAGAAGACAAGTTACAGGTATTCATTTCGTGCGAAATTGGTGAAAATAAAAGCTTTGAAAATAAAAAATAAAGACTAAAGGTTTTTGAATACAGTTGGGTTTTCCATACGATCATGCCATTTCATTTCATGGCTGATGCAAATTCATAACTACTGTAATTGTAATGGCAAACATATACAATTACTATGATATTCTTCCGACCTCCGTATACACGCAAGTCGATTTGGACTCTACAAATGTACAGAACGTGTCAAAATGATGTGTCCAAAACAAGTAGTCTACTGTAAAAAAAGTAAGGTAATACATTTAGATAGCCGTGCATTCTACAGTACTAACTACCACAGATAAATGCGTGATTTACATAAAATAGAAACAAATCAAAGAACGTAACTCAAACTCCTAGTTTTACGTAAATGCACCCAACTTCATCAAAATCGTAAATCACCGGCCATGTTCGGAATTATTGATAAGAAATAAAGAAGACAAGGTATTGGGTGCAAATCTGTGAAAAGGCGATTTTATCGATAAAACGCCGGAGATAAGAACACATGCAATGAGACAAAACCAAAAGCACTCTTGGGTTTGATGTTTGAGGGATCCTACAATAATTACTATGCGGACTATGCCTGATGTTTCATTTTGTTTCAAAAACTAATTCAGAGCACAGTAAAAATACCGCATCATTGAACTAATTGTATAATTAACCGAGTACAAAGTACAAACCTTGAATTTCACAAACATTGTTACTGATTGATGTATTGATATCCACACGTTCAACCAACAGATTATCAAGTAACTAACGTGTTAATTAAAATTGCACACTAGATTATTCATTACTATATTATATGCTTAGTTTCGCGGTTCAAACGGTGTATCAGATTCATCTTTTTTGCCAATGTAAACTGATTTGTGCTGTCAGGTCCCAGTAATTGATGGGAGATAGTGACCCGAATGGATAATTATTTCTGACGAGGGAGCAGTGATCAGGGAAGCAGAAATTAGTGACCACAACTAGCTCATAGACACAGATGAGAAAACATGGGACTCTGCGAACACCTACATTTCGACAGTGTACCAAACGCTCATATATGAAGGCAAAGAATGCATGGGAAGGAAATTGACATGCTTATTGTGATGAAATTACATGTAATATTATTGTCTTGCGAATGTCAAGGCTCGCATAATTTTCAGCGCTAGTTTTCAAGGCTGACACAATCATCGATAAATCCAAACTTCCACAAAATATAGCATCATGCATCATCTTCCCCATTTCCACAGCTTAGCGTGACTAATTTGCATAATCGTTTTAGTACCGATGGTACCACAAAATCAAATTCACCACAGCATTTTTGGAGGGACTGAATGAAACAACTTGGATGCAAACTTATGATTCCCGATGCACTATTCTTCAGCGCCAAGGTTCTTCCAACGGTACACAAAAATGGCTTGATTGCATGAAATCTGTTTTTCGAGAACTGTGACCCCACCCAACCACAAAATCCATCATTCAACAATACATAATATGAAGCGAACTCCATCAAATATTTATAAAAACAGTTACACGTTTTACAGCAAATTGTCATTTGAGACATAATCTATCACAGCCCGAATAGTGAAAAGGAATAAAACCGAAACAACAGTTGAAAATAAATAAGCAGTTAAAGCTAAACTAGAGTACACAATTCACATCAAATTATCAAATACGTTATCGGTTTTACAAACAAAGATCTAAATTATTAATCTCATTTAGAGCTCGCCGCCCTTGCGCTCAATTCTGATCAGCTCCACGTCAAAACGAAGTGTGGCGCCAGCTGAAACAAAAATGAATATGAATATGATCCAGTGGGTACAAGTCTCTACGTTTTTTTGTTTAATTCCCTTGGTTACTAAATCAGCCCAATCAAAACCAGGAGAAAAGACTATGCAAAGTAGTACAGGTACCCCAGGAAATGGACCCGGTCTAGTTCGTCAGCAATTCTCGGACTATGTGCCACATGGACTTATCACTTATGTGTTCATACCAAGCATGTCCTAAGATACCAAACCCAGAGACGCCAAGTCAGGCAGCTCTGAACTCTTATTAATCAACACTTACGAGGGATCTTGGGAGGGGCTCCGCGATCTCCATAAGCAAGGTGAGACGGGATTGTCAAACGTCTCTGCTCTCCCTCGCACATATTCAGCAGTCCTTGGTCCCAGCCTTTGATCACCTTAATTCACAAAATGACAATTTGAATACCATACAAACGCAACGTTACTACATCTACAGGGTTTCAAAATGCGCAGAACCGCAAAATATGTTTAGGCTGGAGGTCATTACAAATGAATATAGAAGAAGCAGACATTCAGAGTTCAGAAATATGTCACGCTTTAAGAGCCACATCAACTCTAAAAGTGGCCAACGTGGAAAGCGAAAGCGCATTTAACTGTTACTAACCAGCAATAAACCAACCACAACAACTGCCCATCACACGATTAAATATATTCCAACTAACAATCAAACACACCTGTCCCATTCCAAGCGTGAAGGTGAATTCCTGATCGCGAGAGCGGGATGAGTCAAACTCAGTTCCGTCAAGGAGGGTGCCAACATAGTGCATGTGAAGCATATCACCCTTCCTACAAAATACAAAATAATTAAATAATGCACGGCCCCTGTGAATCTCCGACTATACCTCCGTGCGCGGGAAGTTTACGTGCACACCAGCTAAACCCCCCTTGCTCTTAGGAGATGACAGAAGAACTCATTGTTCTACAGAAATGGAACGAAGTTCCGATACGCGAAAAATGCTCAGGACGGGGCGCAGCATGTGCCTTATTCTGACTGTTTCCAAAATACAACTTATTACAAGAGAGACATATCTGCATGAAGTCGTAAGGCACTGATTAAAATCATAATTCTTTCAGAAATCACTAACTTGCTCTTAATGGGGCAAGTTTCCGCACGCTTCTTCACGCCAATCTGAAGTCGCCCCTGCTCCTCGCAGAGGCAAAGCCTGAACAAAACACAGTTAATGCAATGTTAGGACTACTAAAAGCAAGAAAACCTGTAGGTAAGTTGCATAGTTGATACATCACCCACTGAAGAAATGGCAAAAAAAAACGCTTTACACACGTTATTTATGCCGTTTTTAATGATTCAGGAATTTGCGTGCTACTCTTCGAAAGAGTTACACCATTCGCCTAACCGTATACATACTCCTAATTGTAGCGTAGCGGAATAACTAACCCAGCAAATCCAACGAAGACGAGCAGTACCAAATGCCTCATGGAAACTGAAAGATAAAGTGAGCAAACAAAAAAAATGTCACGCTTAAAATATGGCTAGGGTAAATACACATGGAACTGCGATAGAATGTGCGACAAAACGCAGACAAACAAGGAAAACAATGTGAATATAGATAACAAGTTTATTCAACAATGCAACAAATTAGAAGGGATTCTTGACCCATTTGGTGAGAGGACCGTGTTCCTTTCTGAACTGGACATTCGATCCGTCATTGGTGAGTCTGTTCTCGCTCTTCAGACGCTCATATTCCGCCTTATCGAACTTGGTGAATCCCCACTTGCGAGAAACAACGATGAGCTGACGTCCAGGGAACTTGAACTTGGCACGACGGAAGGACTCGATGGCATGGTGGAGGTTCTGAAATAATAGATAGTCCCGGCTGATGGGGCGACGGCAAAACAGAATCCTGCGTTTCTACACGCGTAAGTCTTCACATATTGCATAACTACGAGAAGTAATACTAACAAGAAGACATTCAACTTAACACTAAATACACCGTACTGTGCTCAATGAAAACTAGAAAAACTCACATTCTCCTTCACACGCATTGAGAAGAGGAAATCTCCGATCTCAACACGGGCAACCAATCCTTGGGGCTTTCCGAAAGCACCACGCATTCCGGTCTGAAGACGATCAGCACCGGCACACGACAGCATCTTGTTGATGCGGATGACGTGGAAGGGGTGCTTTCTCACACGGAGATGGAAACTTTCCTTTCCGCAGTTCTTCACCATGTATTTGTTAGAGCAAATACGGGCGGCCTCCAGAGCCTCAGAGGTAAGATGCTCACGCTCGTTGGAAATCATGTGAACACAAGCCGGGAACTCATCGACTCCAGCCTTCTTCTTTCCCAGATCAAAGATACGAATCTTGGCATCGGGCACTCCTCGGTTGAAGCGCGACTTGGGGTACGGCTTGTTCTTAATGTACCGGTAGCAACGTGCCGGACGGCGACCCATCTGCAATCAAAAAAAATTAAATATAACAAGTTGTGTAGGTCAGAATATACATCAAAAACCGCGAATGAGAAAATGGTTAAAATATGTCAGCGATTTAACGCCTCTTCAGAATGAAAAGTAGCAGGATAATAAGTTTAGAATTTATTGAACAAAAACAACAATTAGAATGGGTTTTTAACCCATTTCGTTAACGGGCCATGCTCTTTCCGGAACTGAACATTAGAGCCATCATTAAGAAGTCGATTCTCGCTCTTCAATCGCTCATATTCGGCCTTGTCAAACTTTGTGAATCCCCATTTACGAGAGACCACGATAAGCTGACGTCCAGGAAACTTGAACTTGGCACGACGGAAAGACTCGATTGCATGGTGGAGGTTCTGAAACATGCAGGAATATAATTACGAGGAAAAGAACTAACATTCACTAGGACCAACCCCTCGAATGCGTACGCAACAACTGATAACATTAGGAAAGTAGGCAAGAATTGAAACTCACATTCTCCTTCACACGCATTGAGAAGAGGAAATCTCCGATCTCGACACGGGCAACCAATCCTTGGGGCTTTCCGAAAGCACCACGCATTCCGGTCTGAAGACGATCAGCACCTGCACACGAAAGCATCTTGTTGATGCGGATAACGTGGAAGGGGTGCTTTCTCACACGGAGATGGAAACTTTCCTTTCCGCAGTTCTTCACCATGTATTTGTTAGAGCAAATACGGGCGGCCTCCAGAGCCTCAGAGGTAAGATGCTCACGCTCGTTGGAAATCATGTGAACACAAGCCGGGAACTCATCGACTCCAGCCTTCTTCTTTCCCAGATCAAAGATACGAATCTTGGCATCGGGCACTCCTCGGTTGAAGCGCGATTTAGGGTACGGCTTGTTCTTAATGTACCGGTAACAACGGGCCGGTCGACGACCCATCCTGAAAAAGCAAGATATGTAAGCAGGTAGGTGAACAAGTGCCTATAAACGTAGACAGCAGATATGCGATAAACAGCAGTGTAGGGATGGAACCGAAAAATAGAGCGGATGATATTATGACAAGCAGCCAAAAAACACATATGGTTTATTGAAGACAAAGAGGGAAGAATTAACGATATATACAGAAAGAGCTTTGTACACATAATAGAGGTAGATAAACGACATATTTACAAACTGAAAGTCACTTCAGAAATGTATAACAAGAGGCATACACAGCGGAAAAGGCGAGAAGTATCTAAGGTTTAGTCGGCGAATCAGTCGTCTTTTTCTTCCAAACCTCTAGAGCACTAGCGTACTCTTCGTGTAGCTTCTGTGAAGCTTCTTCGAATGGCTGAAAAGGCAAGATAAACTAAACAAATGGTCTATATCCAATTTTTTAAAAAGCAATATCGTGTTACCAATCAAGACTGAGGAGTGAAGCACAAATGACACACTAAGATATGGCATAAGTTTACAGGGGCATCTTCCCTTACACACGAAATCGCAATGCTGATAAAACCAACCTTTTTATCCAAAGCCGAAAATTGATCCCATTTCGCCTTAAGCTCCTTGGAAATCGTTGCAAGAGGAGTGAGAGGTAAGCCCTCAGCTCTACGGGACTCGTACTCCTTCTTGACGAACAGCCCATAGGCATTAGTAGGTTGCTGGGGACGGCCAGTTTTCTCCCATTCATCTCGGCGCGCTTTTTTGGCACGCCGCTTCTTCAAATCGGTCCGAGCTTCGGCGCTTTCGGCAATTTTCTTCTTGCGCTCATCTTCCGGTAATTTCAGGAACTCGTCGATTCTCTTTTGTCTCTCCTCGGCAGCGAAATCGAAGTACTTCTAAAAATATACATAATTTCTCCAAGGCTGTTTCAGTGGTGAGATCCTCTGTCGAATGTCGGGATTCGCAATGAAAGAAACTAACCTTTTTGTCCGCTTCGGGCAGAGCATTCCACTTCGCACTGATGGTCTTCTGTATGGCAGAAAACTCACTTCGATTGGACTGCAAGAAAACAAAAATAGTGCAAAAACTACTAAGTTCTAAAAACATGATTAAGACAACCAATACGATCAAACGAGAATAGCACGTATGTCAAAAGAAGTAAAAAGTGGAACTTACATTCTTGGGGAAATTTTCCTTCAGAAAAAAAGCAAATGGGGGAACTCTCATGCCGCGGGACGGCAATTTCTCCACCACATTTTCGCTGAAAATTACGCTTTGTATAAATAAATCAATCAAAAAAATATGAAGAGTAAATGAGCAAAAATTAAGTTAAAAATTTACCTTTTAGCAGCCGAAGAGGCAAAAAGACGGTGGGAAATTTCGCAAATACGTAATCCAGTGAGATTTCGAAGCATAGTAGGCAGCGTAAAATTAACTATACGAAACAAAAAAGATCAAAAACCAGGCAAAACGTCACAAAACGCGTGAAAAAAGCCAAAAATTTAGGCCAGAAATAGAAACACAGTTCCAAATCTTATTTTCTTTGCAGGTGTGCGGCTAGACTACGGTAGCTTATGTGGAAAATAGAATTGTTCTCCCATCCCGGTGCCCTGCACTCGAGCGATACAAAAAATGTAAATATGAATTTTCAATACGTGTTTGTGTGGAATAACAAGCTGAATTTTTAATGAAAAATCATGATGTTTTTTTTCAATAACCTAAGACCTAAAACCTAAAAAAGAGGATACAATTTGGAGGTAATATTTTCAGTAGAAACCGAATAACCATACCTTTTCTAAAGGGGGGCATGCGTAAAGATTTGAGGTGTAAAGAAAAAAAACGTAAGGCTTAGATTTGTGGTAACTAATGGTACACCTATTCAACATACCTGCTAAAATTAAATTCTGACGAACTCAAATACCGCGTTAACCGACACTACTCATCTCATCAAGACAGGATTGAAAAATGAAAAGATCCATTGATAAACAGGTAAATTCTGTGGACCACCAATAGCGAAGCAGAGACGGACCAGAAAACACTTGATTTTAGGCCGTACTGTTATGGGTGTGCGCCCAGTAGTAGCCGCCCTCCCCCACTATGTGCCGACGAGTTGCGCGCCATAACGTTTTGAGGCACAAAATGCGCACGCAACGAATTTGGAAACAGTTTTTCCCGAATCGTTGATGTTTTGGTAGGCAGTTTCGGGCAAACACCTAATCGGCAACAAAACGGCAACAAATTCGTGTGTTCTTATAATTTTTTCGAAGTCTCTCGGTCGCTCAAAAAAGCGTTCCGTGCGCATCAAATCGTTTTGCGGGAAACATCTATTGATACGCAGGCGCAACTCTCGGGTTCTCGTTGTTAGATGTATGTTTTCTCACTGTTGGGATCTGTTATATTTATTCTAACGATGTTTGCGATAAAATCTTGATACCAATAGTGCTGTCAAGATAAGTGCACTCTATTCACACAAAAAATACTAATGCTGCAGTAAACCCAACAGAATCTTCGTTGCAACGTATCTACAGTCTATAATTTATTTGCAAATAACACCCAATTTCTTATGCGACAATGCCAATTATACTTATTTTCATTAGTATATTTTCCTTTTTTCTACACTTCTCCTACAGCGGTGACGGAAAATGAGCTCCACTGATGTTCACCTACCGGGAAGGAAGGTTTCTTCAGCAAAAAGTGGGAAATAATTTGTAAACATTTTTGGAAACGTCACGGCACCCTACCAGAGGCCGTTTTCACCAACAAGCAGGGAGCCGTCCCTGTCCTCCCCAGGAAGCTGAATAGTGCGCAGAGAGTGCGAGAGCAGAAGAGATTCAGAGCGCTAGTGAGCCTGGGGAGGGCTCACTGTGTGTTGGTGAATACGGCCTCTCTTTAGCTCCCTAGGCCCTTGGGAGGATAGGGAGGGCTCCCTGCGTGTTGGTGAATACGGCCTCAGAACTTGCACCAGTCTCTCGCCAGTACTCTACCAGGCGTCAGTAGAGAATGATAACAGTTCTCGTAGGCCGACGTGTCTTATACTCGTGACATAGCGTATCATGTATATCTTTATATAACCCAGAGAACCTACATAAATTACAATTTTCTTTTCAGCGGCCAGATCGGTATCTGACTCTTCACCATCACCGTCACTACGTTTAATGTCACCTATTTCGTCTGCGGTAACAGCTGAGGTCGAGAATCGACTTGCACCAAATATTGTACCAAAGAAGTGCGTTATTGATCGTATCTTTTTATCACAATTATCACCACAAAGTTGCTTTCGAAGTAACGCTACTTCGTTTCAGCGCGTATCTGCGCGCCCATATGGTTAGCTCTAAACACTGATTAGAAACGGTGATGTCGCCAAGAATTGACTAGGCAGAGATCACAAATGGTATCTTCATTTTGTTTGAATTCCTGCTTTTACTTTCCAGAAAACGGAAAATACCTGCGTTCAAGAAGACGGAACAACAAGACTTCGGGTATGTCAAGGAGTGGCTTCTTTCTTGTTTCCTGAAGTATTATAGGCCTGAACAATGAACACTGTGAAGTGTGCACGCATACCCATACGGACATGCGTATATGTATATATGCACATACATACGCGCATAACAGCTGGACAACTCGTTTGATTAGTATGTGAACTCACGACGGAGAATGTGTACTGCACGTTTAACAAATGAGAGATTCAGTAGATTACGGTAGCTTTCAGTTTACCAGCTTACTGTTTAGCCTTCTTCAACCTTTCGCCAAGCTATTCACAAAAGATGACAAGGCCCCAAAAGCCGCTGTTTTCTGTGCTTCCGGATTAGATGCCTGGGTTCCAGCCGATTGTGGGAAAGTACTGATTAATATAAAATAATATTAGGTTTAGCAGATTCTTAGGTGTTTTTTTTTTAAATTTATTTTAAATCTCAAAATTATAAACGTATAGGGTTACACTGTCGAGCTGCTAAGCGATGTAACAGGATTCATCAACTTTTTCATTTAGGTAGTGCTTTTCCCCACGGCACTGTACAAACGCTACACGAAAGTGTACCCACCATGTTGGTTTTTGTCTTATATATATATTTCTCCTTGTGTTACTTATTGTTTATAATTTAACGATAGTTATAATTATTTTTTTTGGTGTATTTTTTGTGTACGTTTTGGTGTATTTAATAATTAAATAAAACATAAAATTGGTCGATCGCACAAATTTCAGCAAACTTCACCCGTGGCTCGTTATGCTTCCACGTTGTCATTGACGGAACAGAAGAAACTGCGAAGAGAAGCTCAAACCAAATTCATCACTTGGTAATATCTTTACAGTAAATTCTGTGTTCGTATGCACGAACACGGGAATGTGTTCCCAGCCTCCCATGGGAGGTGAGAGACGGATAGGGATCGTGCGAAGTAGCGACACGCAGAGACAAATTCTCCCAGCCGGGACGTCTCCCACTCCCACCGTTCGTGCATACCGTCACTGAATTTCAAAAACCCATAAAAATGATTTGATTCCGTTATGTATCTGTGTTCCAGCATTTCCATAGCTTCCTTCTGCGAGCGCGAGTTTCCGTTTTGTATATTCTATCAAATAATTCCACATTTCCACATTAGAAGAAGGTTTATTGTAAAGAAAATTAAGTCGCGACTTTGTTTATTACAGGAATTCAGAACCATATATCATTCAGGTATTAATCACCAGAGCCAAGGACCGCGATCGCGAACATCACGTTAGTTTGTATAGGGAAAAGAGGGTAAGATTACTTTAAATTTTTTTACTTCTTATCGGACACTTTTCTTACTGATTTTTCCCATTAATAAGTTTAGATGCAAAGTCGAAACTTACGAATGCGTAATATTGTTAGCTACATGATCTTATTTTTTAAAGTTGTCCGACGTGATTGCCTTGTATGAACGATGTACAGAGTGCAAGGACTTGTTTCGTGTGCTAGCGAAAAGTGAGAATTTTTCAAAGAATACTAACATGCTCAAAGACCATTCTCAAAACTTTGAAACTTGTCTAGAAGCTCCAAAGTCGTCCACAGCCATCTATCGTACTATCTTTTGATATGTAATTTAATTCATCATAAGGAAAATAAATAAGACTGCGCAACATTGTATTATTTCTCCATTCAGCCTCACTGGAGCAGTCTCTGGGAGTTCTCTCCCGTATGATGGTCACACTGAAAGCGAAGCGTCTCTGGACAATGGAACATATTGCAGTGGAATGTGGAATGCACGATTACTTTGCGAAGACGAGGAATAGATTTCCGTGGTGAGTAAAATATACAAAAATTGTCTCGACTGGCGCGCACAGTTTTTTAATTAGATAAGTGTGGTCCCGCATGTGCACTTATGGATGGATCACAGGCCGGTATTTATATTTTGAAAAAGAAAGAATATTCATTTTCTCGTAAGCCTGAATCTTGTGATGTTTATTGATTCAATGATCGAAAATTATTTCCCGACTTCAATTTCCAGTGCCCTAAACGTCCTATGCCGTCCGGAGGGTCTTTCACCTCTGATAATGGCCGTGCAGAGGAATGATCAAGTGCTGGTCAAGAGACTGATTACGCTCGGTGAGACTGCAACCTATGCGAATTGCCAGTGGCTCAGATTATCAGTCGGGCGAATTGTCATCCCTCTCTCGCTCTCGCGCTCTCTCTCTCTCCCTCTCTCTCTCGCTCTCGCTCTCTCTCTCTCTCTCTCTCTCTCCTCTCTTTTTGTCTCTATCTATTTCTGTATGTCTATCACTACTGCGTCACTTCTGATAAGATTTCAATTAGAGACTGAACAAGTTCCTTGGAAAACGCAAGACTAGGAAAAGGGACAAACACAATCGAAAACAATCCTAACTAATTAACGAATAAACTAATTAATGAATATCCCAGGAGCCGATATGACCCAGACGGATATGGACGGTAACAATGTCCTCCACCACGCAGCAAAGACAACTCCCAATATGATTACGGTATAAGCTAGGCATATACTACACAAGTACTGTAACTATAGCGCGCGAACCACCCTTTTATAACGTCAAACCTAGAATTACGCATTTGTATTTGACGTGTAGATATAAATAATCATGTGATGATTGGTAGTGACATATCGCAACGAACTTCTACACGTTTAGGTTCTGTGGAACGGCTCGCCGAATACTTGCCGCCTACTCAACCAAACTAATGCAGAAGGTAGGTAGGGTTGTGTGAAACAAAAATGTTTCACCTGCATTTCATATACACAGACTAATTTTAAAGTCTGTTTTCTTCCTCATTACCTCGCTGTTTATTAACTATGATGTTGTGCTGCGAATGCGCACCGAAAACCAAAAAGAGTTATCTAAGAATTCTTTTTTTTTTGCTTGCTCTGCGAATCCGCAGTATTTCTGGTGCGAATTCGCAGTGCAGCATCCTAAGCGAGAGAGCAGGCAGATAGGGCGAAAACTTTTTTTTTACGTTTTTCAGTGCGAATTCGCAGAGCACATGAGAGTCTGCGATTTCGCACCGGGTATTTTGCGATGCGAATTTGGAAAGTTTGCTGTGCGAAGTCGAACTCTATTAACAGAGAAATTTGCTCGTTTTCTAATCTGACAATTTCAGGTGTCTCTCCATTGTATACGGCCTGGTGCCACGGTTGCGGTCGATGTGCAACAGCTTTGTTCAGGTGGGAATGGGCGAACTCGCTGGCGAAATTAATAATCCGCCTGGCCTGCGTTCCAGCTCCAGCGGCTACCAAGCATATTTCTCTATCTCTCCCTCCCTCCCTCCCTCCCCCACTCTCTCTCTCTCTTTCTCTCTCTCTCTATCTCTCTCTTAATTTTCTGCTAGGAAAGAAGTTAGATCTAGGAGGTATTACTAGAGTATTGTCTGGTAACTTCGTGTAAGCACTGTAAACACGACGAAAAAAATGACGCAAAAAAATGTGAATCGACTAAAACAAACTCTTGTAATAAATTCCTTCTCCGAAGTGTACTATGTGTGGTATGGTACCTTCTATACAACGATAAGCATGTGTTGACGCTACGCGTTGCATAGAACATTTTTGCATATTCATAGAATAAGTATGCAAATTTGATGTAAATGCCGGTTATCATTTATTCGCGTTTGTCTTCTAAAGAATGGCTGTAAAACAAAAGACGAGATCGGGACTTTCGACCGATCCTTCTCCAACGATATTCGATGTTATAGGCGATGGGTAAGAAGTTGATATGAATATATGGATATCTCATTTTCAAATCGCATGATTACGCGGCCGGGCACCGCAGATGTGACTCAACCTTGCTAATCAAAATTTGCGCGCTCTCTCTTCCCATACGACCAGATCTGCGACATTGACTGCTGTAAACATACGAGGGAAGTTAGAGCTACTTTACGTCTCATTCAAGATAGGAACCTCTCATTAGTCCTGCAATAGTCCAGCGTGGTACGGTACACTACTACGGACGCTTGTACACCGAGGGGCAGTTAGTTATTCCCATGTCGTATGAGCATCGCACATGTAGCGCGAAATATCTTAATATGTAGTTTCATACAAAACGAAGGAATCTTGACTGCTAGTTTATCCCTGGCTTTGTAGTTAAAAACCCGGGACTGAGGTTCAGAAATCATTATCAAAGACACGGTTGAAAACAGAAAGAGACATGTTGCGATTCTCAAAGCCTCCGTCGCTCTGTCTGTTCTATTTTCCTTTTATGAACTGTTTTACTTTTCAACGTTCAATAAATTTGTCAACTGTTCTTGGGAGGCAGCGAGAGATAGAGAGAGCGAAAGAAAAGGGAGAGAAAGAGAGAGAGAGAGAGAGAGAGAGAGGAAAGAGACAAAGAGAGCACCAATAGTATTTTTCAGTCTCCGTCTTCTTGGAATGAATAAGGCTCAGGAGGAGGAACATCAGTGGAACAATCCTCTTCTGCACGTTATACTCGCAAAGAATTCAAATATCAGGTTTGCAACCTTAACTTTAAGCAGTAAATAGCAGAATATCAAAAGACTTCAGAATGGTGCGCAAAACCATTCATTTCTAAATTTTTTTGCTACTAATCTAGGGCATAGAACTTGATGTGCTTTATAGGAACGACACTTCGCACTCTTTGGTTACTGTAGACGTTACATTGTTATTCTCTACCGTAAAATAAATAGTATATACGGTATCGTTGATATTATGATACAGTAAGACTAAATGTTTAATCTCCCTCTTTTTAGGCAAATCAAGGCAATCTTGGAAAAGTACCCGGATTCCTTTAGAGAGATTGAACCAGTGACTGGGAATTCAATTCTTCACTATGCTTCGAATAGGAAACCACTCGTCGACCTACTGGATGCATTGGTAGAAAAGTTTCATTCCACTTTTTACCTTTTTATTCGCTTTGGGTAATTAAAGCGAAATACTGGCCGGTTTTTAAAAAGCATCGAGTACACTAGCATTCTTATGCATTTATGCAAAGTGGGGTCTAATTGGGGTCTAGTTTTTATTCTAATTTTTGCCATTTGCATATGCTGCATAAGAAAGCAGGTGTACGCAATACGTTTCAAAAACCGGCCGGTATTTCGCTTCAAAAATAAACTTTTCAGGGCAACCGACTGGATGTTAACCTCCGAAACGCAATGCAAAGAACTCCTCTGCATATGTTGGCGCACAGAAATGATCTGTCCCTGATAATGCCACTCCTAGGTTATGAGGTAGTTGTGTTTGATTTTTGGTGGTCATTGCTTGCATAATTTATGGTTTTCGTTATATCAAAGTTTAGAGAGAGAGAGAGAGAGAGAGAGAGAGAACGAGCGAAGAGAAATTGGTAGAGGTTAAAAGTTTGCATAGAGAGAAGAGAGCACGAGTCGACCTGTATCATCTTTCATATTTCATTGTTTCCATTGCATCACACAAAGCCGATAGTACCAAGTTCCTACTAGTCTAGTACCAAATTAGCCTCGGTCATAAACGACCTCCAGCACCGTCTAAAATTGGCACTAGACCGATCCTAAACTGGGACTAAATCGGTCTATTTTTGTACGCAACGCGGCACGCAGTTCCCAAACTACGGTAGTTTCGCTGCGGAATAAAACAATGCATATCTGATTCCCCCCACCCGGTTCACACAGTAGACGGTACTGTAGGCAATACACCATACAAATAAGTATAAAGTAATAATATTTTATTATAAATTGTCCAAGAAAAAAAAACAATTAATATAATACAACACGGTTAATAAGCACAAACTATTCACAGCAGTATTAACTTTGAGTGTAACGATTCAACAACTACAAACACATATTCACAGAAAAAAATAGTAACACTCTCATCAGTGATGGTAAAGTTCACCCGAAGAACATCAAGAATTTCAAGCACTAAAGTAACTAAATTTCAGGAAACAAACAAGGAAATGAAGGACATATTATAACATGCGAAACATTCTGATTAATACGATATTAAAATTAAAAAGCTCGAGCAGTAATAAAATCTAACCGCCAGACTTCCAAGCAAGTGTAATAAAGTAATGACTACCAGAGACACTTATAATGAACGCTCGCCCGATTAACTCGTGCGAATAAAATACGGAAGGAAACATCTTAGACAAATCGACTCTATTAAAATAAGGATTTCCAATGACAACATGATTAAACATTTTCCTAACTTTTACGCCAACCTCTGTCATCGGCAACTTGGAAAAGAGAGGATGAAATAAGTCTCTGTCGACT
>JAANDG010000928.1:0-36083 GCA_036852015.1 Pelodera strongyloides | reverse complement strand
TGAGTACTGGTCTTTCCGTTTGGATTGACACTGCCTCACTTATCAGGAGTCTACGAAATTGCACTCTCGGTACAGAATAGCGGTAGAGATTGAGAACGGAACAGAAGGGTGAGCTTCCTTGTGGTGAGCATCCAGTAGCTTACCTTTTGCCTTGTGTTGCGCTATCCGCTCTCTCAGCGGTTGGCTGGTTTGCCCAATATAAGACTCTCCGCATAGGTTACATGTTATTTTATAAACTACCATACGGGCCATACAATCTCCAATACTTCCATCATTACATATTTGACACGTTCCTCCTCTAGCAGGACAAATTCTGTCATAAATCCTATTCCTATAGCCATCTCTAAGACTGGGGCGGCTTCTCAACACGGTGATCTAACTGGGAACTTCGGCCGTGATTTGACAAGATTTGAAACTTGTCGTTATAAGGGATGGAAGAACTACGCCAGAACTGTGGGGTTTGGTTCTAGTGGAATCCAGGATTTCGCTTGTTTTGAAGTTGTGTGTACCCATTAAGGCCACCCGTTTTGGCGAAATCTTGTCTCCTATATTCAGGGGAGAAAGGCGTACAGCGTATTAATGTATTCGAACCACGTGGGTTAAACGATGGGATGGGCAGAGTTAACATGAATGAGAATATTACGGTTGCAAGCTTTCCTATACCATTTACTCACAAAGTGACCGTTCTTATATGAAATAAGCACATTTAAAAATGGCAAGAAATCGTCAGCATTTGGAGTTTCGCGAGTGAACGCTATGTTCTTTTGGAGATTGTATGGCCCGTATGGTAGTTTATAAAATAACATGTAACCTATGCGGAGAGTCTTATATTGGGCAAACCAGCCAACCGCTGAGAGAGCGGATAGCGCAGCACAAGGCAAAAGGTAAGCTTCTGGATGCTCACCACAAGGATGCTCACCCTTCTGTTCCGTTCTCAATCTCTACCGCTATTCTGTACCGAGAGTGCAATTTCCGTAGACTCCTGATAAGTGAGGCAGTGTCAATCCAAACGGAAAGACCAGTACTCAACAGGAAATACGAGCTGTGCACCAGTTCTGGTACCAAGAAAATCTCTCTCAATCCCATCACCCTATCACTACCAAGTCTATCCTCTCGTCCCTCTGTCACTCACACTCTCTCTCATCCTAACTCTGCCAGTCACTCAGCCTCTCACTCTAACTCTATCACTCACAGTTAACATACCACTCGGTTATTGATGAATGTCGCTTGATTTACTCATTCATACTTTTATCCATATCGTTCCCGTTGTAAGTGATGTACTGTCTTTTCCTTGTCCTAATACATGTGAATTCGTTTTCTGGCCTATGTGTGTAGTCGTTTTACGTTGATAGTGTATTTGTGCTGTGTATTGTATTGTGTTTTTGTAGGTAATTTTTCCCTGAAGATGGTGTAAAACCGAAACGTCGGAAATAAATGTGCTAAAGACACTTTGTTTTCTTTGGTTGGAATTAAAAGCTCACCACAACACTGAATATCTACACTATTCCAACTTCATGGAGCGTGCATCTGAACAAGTAGTACTTGATAGTTTTCAGGGGACCCTCATCGTTTGTACCATTCTGTGTGGGATAAGATCCTCTCTCTTCCCGAGGAGTACACTATCCACGTTGGACATAATTACGATGGCGTCCTTACAACGAGTGTTAGAGGTATGTTTGAATTGTTTGCGCCAGTGCGGGGCGGCGCAGTTGAAGAGCGCGGCGTGGCCGCCTAATGTTCAAAAGCTTGTATAGTTAAAAAATCCAAGTTGAGATAATAAATAATACTTAATTATTGCAGAAGAGAAGAAATTCAACCCTCGGTTGACTAAATCGGAGGACGAATTTGTGAAAATAATGCAAAATCTGAACCTGGCGTATCCGAAACAGATAGGTGAGTAACGCTTTTTCTGTCAATCAAATTTGCTTTTCAGTATCTCAGTTGTTTTACCTTTTGACTTAGTTATAGACCAGTGGTAGTGCTAGATTTTTAACCTAGTGAAAATACAGGACTGCATTTATCTGAAAATAACTGTATAAATGTGAATTTATTTCTGTTTTTTTTTGTTTCAGATAAAGCCCTTCCCGCAAACCTCAAAGATGGCGATGTTTGAGGTGAGGAGCTGAAGTAAGCGGCGGGATACAATTAAAAAGTATTAAAATAGAAACAGATACTAAAATTAGAAATCCCTCGAGGCGGTCTGAGCCCTTAGCCATTCCTAACAGTAGTGACTCAGTAATTTACGCCAGATAAGGGAATGATGCTAACTATTGTTTATATTTATGTCTGTGAACTCTTTGTGAATTACTTTTTATTCTTCTCACTGTATATTGTCTTTTGATTCGCTGCCTTTACCTTCTGTTTCTATTTATCTTTGTAAATATTGTCTACTGTTTCCGACCCCTTAATTATTCTCAACTGTAAGTAAGTGTATTTAAAGTATTACTGCAAAATGTGATTTGAAACTACTGTAAGTGTAAAGGTTATAAATTTATATAAAGAATTGTAGTATGTTTTTGTTTGGAAAATAAACTGTGTTTCGACGAGGTTGTAATTGAGCCGCAACAGCAAAGCACACATATTTATTCATTTAAAGCGAAACCCAGGCCGGTTTTTGAAACGCATTGAGTACGTCAGCATTCTTATGCAGCCTATGCAAATGAACATAAATTAGAATAAAAAATCGAGCAAAGTTCGAGCAACTTAAGCATAAATGGGTAAGAATTCAGTTGACCACGATGTGTTTCGAAAACCGTTCGGTATTTCGCTTTGAAAAGGTAAAATAAAGAGAAGAAGAAAATAAAATAAAAAAACATGTATCATCAGGCACGTTTGTCAAAGATCTTCATCGAAGTTGTCCAATGTGTTCTGAAAACGATCAATGCTTTATAACTGATCAATTGACATCAATCGATAATTTATAATTTATCAGCTGCGAGGCCGCGATCAATCGATAATCTGTATAATTAAGATGCTCGCAAAACTATTCGTAATTTGTAAGGGACGGCATAACAAGTCACAGAGTGAATTTCACTCAACAGAAAAAAAAATTAAAGTAAAAATATTGGTGCAAAATGCGTATGAAAGTGAAAATCAGTTAATACCAGAAAACGGTGGCTTCATAAACCAAAAGAAATAAAAATAAAAATGATGTGCGATTCAGTGTCAAAGAATCCGAACGAATGGAGGGGGGGGGGGGGTTTAATGGTGCAATTTAGGGGACAAGATAATTCTGAAATGGGGGAGAAAAATGAGCCCACTATGGTAGCGGAAAGTACGGGAAAAGGGGAGGGACGTGAGGAGTTAAAGCGATATGACGCTCAGTTTTTGAAACATGTCGGACTCCGTATATAGTGTATGCAAATAACTGTGCGATACCGCGCGATTTTTATTCTAATTACATTCATTTGCATACAACATATGTGAATGCAGTTGTCCAAGATACTTTCAAAAACCTGTCGCTATAACGCTTTAAGTGTAGTACATTGGTAGTGGGTGTATGTATCGGTGAGATCAGGTGCATTCTGAATTCGTGTTGCATCACTAAAGGACTGTGCCATGGATAGGTACTGTGAGATTCTGGGATAGCCGTATAGGCTTAGGCTTAGGCTTAGGCTTAGGCTTAGGCTTAGGCTTAGGCTTAGGCTTAGGCTTAGGAGTATATCTAACTGGATAGACCAAGTTCATATGTTTCATTCACAGGACTCCGCAGATTCTGATCCCGACGTGGTGCTTTGTGGGCATAATGGGTTGATGGGCGGTTCATCATCGCATTCGTGCAAAGGTCGTGATCTCATGAAGAAGCAGTCTCGTCTCGTCGGCGAACTTGCACTGGACCGCAGCGCGCCCCTGGGCGAAGGCCAGTTTGAGACATCCGCGCTTTGCGAGTAGGCGATGGGGGCGGAGCCGAAGTCGTCTTCGGGATCGTCGCAGAAGGACTGGAACGACATGTGACGCCCGTCGCGACGCACGTAGCCCAGCTGACGGAAGTTGCTACGACGGTTACCGACACGGTGCTCGTGCTCGTGCTCATTCGGTAAACTCACTTCGGTGTTGTTCCGACGAAATGACGAGTTGTAGGAGAGATTGCGGGCCGTGTTCTCGTCGAAAGTCATTTGGGACATGCGATGGGTGATGTCCGCGTTGCAGCCGACCTGGAAATCGGTATGCTTATGAGATTTACTCTCACTGACTCTCTCACTAACTCTCTCTCTAACTCTTTCTCTCTCTCTAACTCTTTCTCTCTCTAACTCTCTATCCTTTCTCTCTCTCTCCCTGTCTCCCTCTTCCTGAAACTCTCGTGGATGTCCAGCAAGAGTGATATTGAGCGTGATGATGAAAAATTAAGCACTGGAGACGGAGTGCATGGCAGGTCCATCATGGAAAGAGAGGTCAGAGAGGGAGAGAGAGAGAGAGAGAAGTGAACAATTCCCAACCTTTATTTTCCTCATGACATCTCGTAGGAGGTATCTCCACACTATGATGGCCTCGTCGACGTCCGGACTCGGGAACTTCTTACTGCCTAAATCAAAGTAGTTTACTTTGCGAAAAATTTGTGCGGCGAAACTATGGCGCACATGTGGCACTCTGTTTGTGCGACTGATGCGCCAGAAGTACACTACACGAGTTATTATATGAAAACCTCACAAACTCACTTTCCAACATTAAACGCATCTGGTAGAGCGTAGCTTCGAGGAATACCGACCAATAGTAGGAACGGAATTTTCCGCTTAACTGAAAAACTAATGCATTACGCACTATTCTTCGAAAGTGTAAGTATGTAACATAACAGTGTAAGTCTAAAGTGTAAGTGTGCGTGTAAAGTCTAACATAAGAAGTGTGCGTGTAAGTGAAGTGTAGTGTAAGTATGTCTAACAGTGTAAGTATGTCTAACAAAGTGTAAGTGTGCGTGTAAGTGAAGTGTAAGTGTAAGTATGTCTAACATAAGTCTAAGTGTAAGTGTGCGTGTAAGTGAAGTGTAAGTGTAAGTATGTCTAACATAAGTCAAAGTGTAAGTGTGCGTGTAAGTGAAGTGTAAGTGTAAGTATGTCTAACATAAGTCAAGTGTAAGTGTGCGTGTAAGAGAAGTGTAAGGTAAGTATGTCTAACATAGTCAAAGTGTAAGTGTGCTTGTAATCGTAAGTGAAGTGTAAGTATGTCTAATATAAGTCAAAGTGTAAGTGTGGTGTAAGTGAAGTGTAAGTGTAATTATGTCTAACATAAGCTAAGTGTAAGTGGCGTGTAAGTGAAGTGTAAGTGTAAGTATGTCTAACATAAGTCTAAGTGTAAGTGTGCGTGTAAGTGAAGTGTAAGTGTAAGTATGTCTAACATAAGTCTAAGTGTAAGTGTGCGTGTAAGTGAAGTGTAAGTGTAAGTATGTCTAACATAAGTCTAAGTGTAAGTGTCGTGTAAGTGAAGTGTAACTGTAAGTATGTCTAACATAGCCTAAGTGTAAGTGTGCTTGTGAGCGTAAGTGAAGTGTATTGTAAGTATGTCTAACTAAGTTAAGTGTAATGTGCGTGTAAGTGATTGTAAGTGTAAGTATGTCTAACATAGTCTAAGTGTAAGTGTGCGTGTAAGTGATGTGTAAGTGTAAGTGTAATTATAAGTGTAAGTGTAAGTGTGCGTGTAAGTGAAGTGTAAGTGTAAGTATGTCTAACATAAGTCTAAGTGTAAGTGTGCGTGTAAGTGAAGTGTAAGTGTAAGTATGTCTAACATAAGTCAAGTGTAAGTGTGCGTGTAAGTGAAGTGTAAGTGTAGTATGTCTAACATAATCCAAGTGTAAGTGTGCTTGTAATGAGTGAAGTGTAAGTATGTCTAACATAAGTGTAAGTGTAAGTGTGAGTGTAAGTGTAAGTGTAATTATGTCTAACATAAGTCTAGGTGTAGTGTGCGTGTAAGTGAAGTGTAAGTGTAAGTATGTCTAACATAAGTCAAGTGTAAGTGTGCTTGTAAGTGAAGTGTAAGTGTAAGTATGTCTAACATAAGTCTAAGTGTAAGTGTGCGTGTAAGTGAAGTGTAAGTGTAAGTATGTCTAACATAAGTCAAAGTGTAAGTGTGCGTGTAAGTGAAGTGTAAGTGTAAGTATGTCTAACATAAGTCAAAGTGTAAGTGTGCGTGTAAGTGTAGTGTAAGTATGTCTAACATAAGTCTAAGTGTAAGTGTGCGTGTAAGTGAAGTGTAAGTGTAAGTATGTCTAACATAAGTCTAAGTGTAAGTGTGCTTGTAAGTGTAAGTGTAAGTGTAAGTATGTCTAACATAAGTCTAAGTGTAAGTGTGCGTAAGTCTAAGTGTAAGTAAGCGTAAAGTGTAAGTATGTAAGTAACTTAAGTCAAAGTGTAAGTGCGTGTAAGTGAAGTGTAAGTGTAAGTATGTCTAACATAAGTCAAGTGTAAGTGTGCTTGTAAGCGTTAGTGAAGTGTAAGTGTAAGTATGTCTAACATAAGTCTAAGTGTAAGTGTAAGCGTGTAAGTGTGTGTGTAAGTGTAAGTGTAATTAATGTTAACATAAGTCTAATGTAAGTGTGCTTGTAAGCGTAAGTGAAGTGTAAGTATGTCTAACATAAGTCTAAGTGTAAGTGTGCTTGTAAGCGTAAGTGAAGTGTAAGTGTAAGTATGTCTAACATAAGTAATAAGTCGTAAGTGAAGTAGTAAGTAAGTGCTTGTAACGCTAAGTGTAAGTGTAAGTGTGTAAGTGTAAGTATGTCTAACATAAGTCTAAGTGTAAGTGTGCTTGTAAGCGTAAGTGAAGTAAGTGTAAGTATGTCTAACATAAGTCTAAGTGTAAGTGTGCTTGTAAGCGTAAGTGAAGTGTAAGTATGTCTAACATAAGTCTAAGTGTAAGTGTGCTTGTAAGCGTAAGTGAAGTGTAAGTGTAAGTATGTCTAACATAAGTCTAAGTGTAAGTGTGCTTGTAAGCGTAAGTGAAGTGTAAGTATGTCTAACATAAGTCTAAGTGTAAGTGTGCTTGTAAGCGTAAGTGAAGTGTAAGTGTAAGTATGTCTAACATAAGTCTAAGTGTAAGCGTGCTTGTAAGCGTAAGTGAAGTGTAAGTATGTCTAACATAAGTCTAAGTGTAAGTGTGCTTGTAAGCGTAAGTGAAGTGTTGTAAGTATGTAAGTGTAAGTGTAAGTGTAAGTATGTCTAACTAAGTGTAATATGTCTAAGGTGTAAGTGTGTGCGTAAGTAAGTGTAATGTGTATGTCTACATGTCTAAGTGTAAGTGTGAAGTGAAGTGTAAGTATGTCTAACATAAGTCTAAGTGTAAGTGTGCTTGTAAGCGTAAGTGAAGTGTAAGTGTAAGTATGTCTAACATAAGTCTAAGTGTAAGTGTGCTTGTAAGCGTAAGTGAAGTGTAAGTGTAAGTATGTCTAACATAAGTCTAAGTGTAAGTGTGCTTGTAAGCGTAAGTGAAGTGTAAGTGTAAGTATGTCTAACATAAGTCTAAGTGTAAGTGTGCGTGTAAGTGAAGTGTAAGTGTAAGTATGTCTAACATAAGTCAAAGTGTAAGTGTGCGTGTAAGTGAAGTGTAAGTGTAAGTATAAGTCAAATTAAGTGTGCGTGTAAGTGAAGTGTAAGTGTAAGTATGTCTAACATAAGTCAGTGTAAGTGTAAGTGTGCGTGTAAGTGAGTGTAAGTGTAAGTGTAATTATGTCTAACATAAGTCTAGGTGTAAGTGTGCGTGTAAGTGATGTGTAAGTGTAAGTGTAATTATGTCTAACATAAGTCTAAGTGTAAGTGTGCGTGTAAGTGAAGTGTAAGTGTAAGTATGTCTAACATAAGTCTAAGTGTAAGTGTGCGTGTAAGTGAAATTGAAGTGTAAGTATGTCTAACATAAGTCAAAGTGTAAGTGTGCGTGTAAGTGAAGTGTAAGTGTAAGTATGTCTAACATAAGTCTAAGTGTAAGTGTGCGTGTAAGTGAAGTGTAAGTGTAAGTATGTCTAACATAAGTCTAAGTGTAAGTGTGCTTGTAAGCGTAAGTGAAGTGTAAGTGTAAGTATGTCTAACATAAGTCTAAGTGTAAGTGTGCTTGTAAGCGTAAGTGAAGTGTAAGCGTAAGTATGTCTAAGTCGCTTGTAAGTGTAAGTATGTAAGTCTAATTGTAAGCGTAAGTGAAGTGTAAGTGTAAGTATGTCTAACATAAGTCTAAGTGTAAGTGTGCTTGTAAGCGTAAGTGAAGTGTAAGTGTAAGTATGTCTAACATAAGTCTAAGTGTAAGTGTGCTTGTAAGCGTAAGTGAAGTGTAAGTGTAAGTATGTCTAACATAAGTCTAAGTGTAAGCGTGCTTGTAAGCGTAAGTGAAGTGTAAGTATGTCTAAAATAAGTCTAATGGTAAGTGTGCTTGTAAGCGTAAGTGAAGTGTAAGTGTAAGTATGTCTAACATAAGTCTAAGTGTAAGTGTGCTTGTAAGCGTAAGTGAAGTGTAAGTGTAAGTATGTCTAACATAAGTCTAAGTGTAAGTGTGCTTGTAAGCGTAAGTGAAGTGTAAGTATGTCTAACATAAGTCTAAGTGTAAGTGTGCTTGTAAGCGTAAGTGAAGTGTAAGTGTAAGTATGTCTAACATAAGTCTAAGTGTAAGCGTGCTTGTAAGCGTAAGTGAAGTGTAAGTATGTCTAACATAAGTCTAAGTGTAAGTGTGCTTGTAAGCGTAAGTGAAGTGTAAGTGTAAGTATGTCTAACATAAGTCTAAGTGTAAGTGTGCGTGTAAGTGAAGTGTAAGTGTAAGTATGTCTAACATAAGTCTAAGTGTAAGTGTGCTTGTAAGCGTAAGTGAAGTGTAAGTATGTCTAACATAAGTCTAAGTGTAAGTGTGCTTGTAAGCGTAAGTGAAGTGTAAGTGTAAGTATGTCTAACATAAGTCTAAGTGTAAGTGTTGTAAGTGTAAGTGTAAGTGTAAGTATGTCTAACATAAGTCTAAGTGTAAGTGTGCTTGTAAGCGTGAAGTGTAAGTGTAAGTATGTCTAACATAAGTCTAAGTGTAAGCGTGCTGTAAGCGTAAGTGTAAGTGTAAGTATGTAAGTCTAAGTGTAAGTGTGCTTGTAAGCGTAAGTGAAGTGTAAGTGTAAGTATGTCTAACATAAGTCTAAGTGTAAGTGTGCTTGTAAGCGTAAGTGAAGTGTAAGTATGTCTAACATAAGTCTAAGTGTAAGTGTGCTTGTAAGCGTAAGTGAAGTGTAAGTGTAAGTATGTCTAACATAAGTCTAAGTGTAAGTGTGCTTGTAAGCGTAAGTGAAGTGTAAGTATGTCTAACAGAACATAAGTCGTAAGTGTAAGTGTAAGTGTAAGTGTGCTTGTAAGCGTAAGTGAAGTGTAAGTGTAAGTATGTCTAACATAAGTCTAAGTGTAAGTGTGCTTGTAAGCGTAAGTGAAGTGTAAGTGTAAGTATGTCTAACATAAGTCTAAGTGTAAGTGTGCTTGTAAGCGTAAGTGAAGTGTAAGTGTAAGTATGTCTAACATAAGTCTAAGTGTAAGTGTGCTTGTAAGCGTAAGTGAAGTGTAAGTATGTCTAACATAAGTCTAAGTGTAAGTGTGCTTGTAAGCGTAAGTGAAGTGTAAGTGTAAGTATGTCTAACATAAGTCTAAGTGTAAGTGTGCTTGTAAGCGTAAGTGAAGTGTAAGTATGTCTAACATAAGTCTAAGTGTAAGTGTGCTTGTAAGCTAAGTGTAAGTATAACATAAGTCTAAGTGTAAATGTAAGTGAAGTGTAAGTGTAAGTATGTCTAACATAAGTCTAAGTGTAAGTGTGCTTGTAAGCGTAAGTGAAGTGTAAGTGTAAGTATGTCTAACATAAGTCTAAGTGTAAGTGTGCTTGTAAGCGTAAGTGAAGTGTAAGTATGTCTAACATAAGTCTAAGTGTAAGTGTGCTTGTAAGCGTAAGTGAAGTGTAAGTATGTCTAACATAAGTCTAAGTGTAAGTGTGCTAAGTGTAAGCGTAAGTGAAGTGTAAGTGTGTCTCTAACATAAGTCTAAGTGTAAGGTGCTTGTAAGCGTAAGTGAAAGTGTAAGTGTAGTGTGCTTGTAAGTCGTAAGTGTAAGTCTAATAAGTGTAAGTGTGCTTGTAAGCGTAAAAGTGAAGTGTAAGTATGAACATGTCAAAGTGTAAGTGTGTAAGTGTAAGTGTAAGTATGTCTAACATTAGTCTAAGTGTAAGTGTGCGTGTAAGTGTAAGTGTAAGTGTAAGTGTAAGTATGTCTAACATAAGTCTAAGTGTAAGTGTGCTTGTAAGCGTAAGTGAAGTGTAAGTGTAAGTATGTCTAACATAAGTCTAAGTGTAAGTGTGCTTGTAAGCGTAAGTGAAGTGTAAGTGTAAGTATGTCTAACATAAGTCTAAGTGTAAGTGTGCTTGTAAGCGTAAGTGAAGTGTAAGTGTAAGTAAAAGTGTAAGTGTAAAGTGCAAAAAAAGTGTAACTTCGAAAGGTACGGAGAGTAAAGACGTTTCCAACTACTTTATGGAAATCCGTGAGCAACGTGTCAATCTGTCAATTACTGTAAGATTTTTGGGAGTCAACTCCCGGCTCTAGTGCGCACCGCGATGCAACTTCCGCTGTAACATCTCCCAGCGAGAGCTGTGGGAAGAACTCCCCGGGTTCCCCTGACATACCTCCAACTTCCCGTGTCTTCTTCCTAAATTGTCCAATATCGGATTCATATCCTCCAGTCTATCAATTGACTTGATCGCACTTTCGATTACCTGAAACTAGCGAATTTGACGTATTGATCTTTCACAGAACTGTGCGGTTGCGTCGCGAATCTGAGAAAAGGTGAGCGGCGCGCACATGACGCTTATCATTTTGAAGGACACGTGTCCGGTGCGTCAAGAAAATAAACTCTTTTCGCGCGCTTCCGGAGCACTTTTGAAGCGATATACCGGTCGGTTTTTGAAACGCATCGTGGACAACTCCATTCTTACGTATTTATGCTAATTTGCTCGAATTTAGCTCGATTTTTTATTCTATTTATGGTCGTTTGCATACGCTGCATAAGAATGCTGGTCTACTCGATGTGTTTCAAAACCCGGCCGGTATTTCGCTTTAAGTAGGCTTTCCCTTATCTACCGTACTTTTATTTATTTATTAAATAACACCACAGGGTGTGCATCACAATGAAACGATGAAAAGAAAGTAGTATATAACTCGTCGTGTTGTCGTTGATTAGCAAACAGGTGATTTGATAGTAAAACAATGGAAATCAAGCGTAGTGTATAGGCAATGGTGTCAGGCACATTCAAGTTTTGCAAATGTTTGCCGCGATGCAAATATTCAACCTTTAAACCCAAAAGACTTGCCTGAATAAAGCGTAGGGCTTGAAATCTGAATTCATTACTCTTCTTCACTTGGTCCTTCTTTTCACAACTGAATTTCAACTTTGGAAATAATTTTCGAGCTTCCGGGCACTGAAACAGGTTTTTCTTAGTTTAGTTTCCTAGATGAAGGTTGGCGCTCATATGGCGCTCATTATGCTCGCCGGTGTACGCCGCCACACTGCAGTTCCGCGCACTTTCGGCGTAAAAGCAACATTGCAGGACAATCTCATATTTCTTCCCAATTTAACCACTAATATAAACGCTCGCTCCTACAAAGGTCAAACGGGCACACCTCAAAGTTGGGTAATTAAACCGGGTAAAACGCGAAATTTTTCATTTATAACTGGAGGATAAGGGTTACCTGGTCAAATATCATTCCATAAACATTGCACCCCAAAGTCTGTTTATGAGGTTCGATTACGGACCAAGAACGAAGTAAAATGGCCTTCTCTTCCTCATTTAATGGGTACCTGGAAATATTTAATTAATACTTCTAAAGCAGTATTGTACCTACTTTGGGAAATTTCGCATATCCTATGTATCCTATGCAAATTTGTGGTGCCCGTCCGAATCTTCCAGCACCAAATTTGCATAGGATACATAGGATACCTAGTACCTAGGATATGCGTATCATACGAAAGGTGCTGCTGGACACCGATGAAACTTCGCGCAGGCACCGCGTAAAAAGGGGTGTCAACCGAGGTCCCTCTAGTGTGCGCGAGGGTGCGCGTAAAAAGTGTGCAGGGTGCAGGGCATTTGCGACCCCCTTTTCCCCCGTAGATAGCCGCACCTGGACCCAGCTACATTGTGAGTGCCTACATACTGAAACGCATTGCATATTAGCCCGAAGTCTTTCTTAGGGTTTGACTTCTTTGTTAAAAAGATCCGTAATCTATGTCTATAAGCAGAAACGATTTTGGGTAAGTGGCCGGTTTTTGAAACGTATCGAGTACATCAGCATTCTTATGCAGCATATGCAAATGAACATAAATTAGCATAAAAGATCGAGCTAAATTCAAGAAAAATAGCATAAATACGTAAGAATTCAGATTTCCACGATGCGTTTCAAAAACCGCCGGTATTTCGCTTTAAAATCCAAACCCACCAGTCCAACACATTGATCGATGCTGAGAAAATCGACATTTCGTGAAAGACGCTGTCACTTTCGTTCCTGAAATTTTGTTCAATTAATTAAAAATTTACGGAAACGAAATAATATACGGTGTATTAGATCGACACTTGTAATAGATGAGACCCCTGTGCACAAAATATAAGCTTGTACGTAGTAATAATTACTTCAATAATTACTTATGTAGCGATGTAGCTACTTCTACCTAAAGTACCAATAAACGAGCATGTAAAATGCATACATAGGTCCGATAAGATCAGATACACAGTTTGTATTCACTTCAGTTATTCGTTATTCAGTGTATATACAAGTTACACTCACATATATGGAGCAAAACAGCTAGCCTCATTAACTTTATAGACCTTGCAACTTGTGCTCTTTATTATTTAATTTTGGTGTATGGTTTATTATTTCATATTAAAAAATTAGCGGAGTACCACCCTTGCTTCGTAACTTTCTTAGGGATTGTAATTCATTCGTTATAAGAGCAAAGAACACTCAAGAACGTGCCTCCTTGTGGTTCTATAATGTGACATTCCCTTAATCCAACCCGTGAAATTAAATACTCCTGGGAGGGGGAAAGGAAAAGAGGAACTATGTTCCTTAAACTTAAGCGTGGCGTATTTTTAAAGAGGTATGTCACGTGGTTTGTGTAGCATGTGCGGCACAACTACTGCAAATCGGGTGTCATTATGTGCGCATCCGGCGAAATGACTGCCACCGAAATTTTTTTTTGCCAATCACTCAGAAATGGATTGATAGACAGCTTTGGTCAGTATTCCAGAAAAGTTAATCCCAAGAATTTGTTTAGTGGTCGCCAAATGGTTGCCAAATGGTCGCCAAATGGTTGCCAAACGGTTTTTGATCATTGAATGAAATTGAGGAGTAGATCTTGATAGCGTATTATTGGCGCAACATAGTAGAGACCGAAAGTCACTTCCAAGTAAATAAGTAAAAGATAATTTGAGCACCACATTCAATAAGGCTTTTTTTTACAATAAGCGTTTGCAGTTTAAAGGGAATATGTATGCCCTTTTTGAAGTTAAGCTGTATTAATAGAATGTGTGTTCCTCATTAAGGAAACAGCAACAAAAATTGTTAAAAGTTTCCCATTTAAAAGAAAATGATTTTCAAAGTTCATCTTTTCCATAGTAAACGCGTTGCATGACCCCCTGGCTTACACGGCAGTGCTGATGGAGCAAAAATTTTTGCATATGTGTGCATACATCGGCATATAGCATGCAACAGCGACATATTTGCATGCAAATGAGAATATTCGAATTTTCATATATTTAGTCGCCTACTTAAATTCATGTCTGGTGTGGAAACTCTAGTTTTGCAGTTGTTTTGCTCATTTTGAGTGCCTACATATTCCCTTTAATACTAAATCATATTGGTATGAAAAAGGAAAGGTACCCAAATCAATCCGGAAATGATTATATGAGTTTTACCTGGAATATACCAATATACGAAAATAAGCACAAATGGAGGTGCGGAGCAAAATGTTACTCGCAGTAAGACAACAAAAAATACAAAATAAGTGTTATTTATACACGGACTTGGATACTAGAAAGTGCTGAAAATAACAAAAACTGAAAATAGCGAAAGTCATAAAGGACCCCGAAAAGTTTCAGGTCACAGGTTTCCCACTAATTACCTCTAACGACAAGTCGTACTTTTCTGATGTAC
Organism: Pelodera strongyloides; assembly: GCA_036852015.1. Classification (NCBI taxonomy): domain Eukaryota; kingdom Metazoa; phylum Nematoda; class Chromadorea; order Rhabditida; family Rhabditidae; genus Pelodera; species Pelodera strongyloides. Next base: position 21,964 of record JAANDG010000928.1, on the reverse strand, counting down.
TTGGATTTGTTAACCTGCATGCTTAGGATTAGAATATAAATTATATAAAGCTGGTAAACTAATGGGAAGTTCACTGATCCATGTTTCCTTTATCAGTATCTTGCACTTTGCAAATCTGTGCGCAGTTAGTGAGCGAACATAATTTTAGGGTGCGCGCGCTCGTTGCGCTCCTGTGACACAAGAGCAAGGTGCGCAACTCCTAGGCGCAACGCGTTCCGTGGTTTACGTTGCAGCTGTCTATTTCCTTTGAAATAAATTGTGCACTTTGGCACTAGTTTACGTAACTTAGTACGTCAGCACAATTGCAGACACACCCCAAAAGGTAACCAAAATGCAAAAGGTACATCTCATATTTCAACGTTAACACAAAAGTGGGCACACAAACCACATATCAAAGTCCACTTTGTTAATTGCTAATTGCTGGAAAATTCAATGGGGAAATTCCTACAATTTTTGAAAATTGCGTTTTTGCTAATGGTAAGCAAGTGGGATGAAATCAAGCAACTTATGCGCTTGCTCTTGCGCACGCTTTATTGTTAGGCTGAAACGTATTCTCTTAGATTTAGGTACGCAGGTAAACTGAATAAAACAACGAAAACCCCGACGCCACAGACAGACAGTGGTCGGTAAAAAACCGTTTGGTGACCAGTTACCGACCGCTTGACAACCACTTAGCGACCGTGTGGCGATAGGCGCTGACATTCGAGAACAACTGATGACCACGAGGTCGCTAAGTGGTCATGAAATGGTTTGACAAACGAAAAACTGTGAACCGTCCTCAAATGTTCCCCGTTTCCTACGTAACACACAAAAAGATTGACAAATGCTGTTCCTCTACAACTTAAACTTACCAAGGCGTTATCCGTTTGGAGCAGCGTCTAAACGCACCACAGAAAGCCGTACGGAATAGCTCTAACATTTACCAAGTAAAATCAGAAATATATAAATAATATTTTTACCTCCTGTGGGTCGTGACTTGCCGGGAGGCTTTACGCAATTGCGTGAGTCGGGGTTTCTTTTCTTAGGAATAGGATGATAGATAACTACATAAAGTAGAGAATCGTAGTATTGTGTAAGTTCCAGTTGGTAAATGTTAGTCGTGTAACTAGTACAGTATATAGAACTTAAATATGTAGCTATATACTGTAGTTGGTGCTTAGGACGTAGCAAAGTGGCCCTTAGAGAATATGTTGAATTATAAACTATCGACGTAAATTCTTACTTATATCGAAAGAAAATAACCATAAGTATAGTTGAGTTAACTAGACAATAGTGGGCGTGACTTATTTTGTTACGAAGTGGTAATGATTATTTCCCATGTACTTTGTGGCTTTGTTATACGTTTACAAACTTTATGGTGTCTGGTATAAAAATTGTAGCTAGGTCACTACGGTGGAGATAACTCAACTTCCCGAGCAGATTGGTCACCGGGATGCTTGGCTTAAAGCGAAATACCAGCTCCTTTGGAAAATTTGCATATGATAAGCAAATCCTATGTATCCTATGCTAATTTTGCGCGATAGCCGTGGATGATCGCGCAAAATTAGCATAGGATACATAGGATTTATTTTCCAAAGGGGCTAGCATTTCGCTTTAAGCTTAAGGGGTCGGGCTCACGGGAAAACAATTTACTTGGTTTTCTTGCGCGGAAGATCCGGGATTTCTCGCCGAGATATATATGGAAAACTCCCCAAGTTATTCCCCGGCAAACGGTTCGCCTCCAGCTGCCGTGATCATAAACATTTTGCGTACTTTCGGTATTGTTGCATTAGAAACCCCTCGTAAATGTAGTAGAAATGAGCATAGTAGAAATGACATTACTGACTACGGTACTTGTTTCTCGAAAAAACCCTTTTGTCGGAATAGGTCTGCAAGTTTTTCGTGCTATGGAATGCGGTTTTCACGGAAATTTTTGGGCCCCCCTTGCACCGCTTCCGCTGATTCGGTTGATATAACTGCGCGCGTATTGTCCTTATCTTTAGTGATGCTTTCCCAGGTACTTTGAGGCGCCGTTGTACGTTTTTGTTGTCGTCTGTTGCTTGTGACTTCTATGGGTAGTGCGCAGCGGTCAGTGCATGAGAATCTTTTGGAAATGAGTTGCATAAACAAAGTAGAAAACAGGAAGTCGACAGGGACAATCAAAACTTATTATAATAAGAATATTTCACAACGATAGTTTATCTTCAAACGGAGAATCTGTTACCTGGGGCCACGACTAATAAGAATTGCATTTTTTTCATGGCGGCCTTGTTTTTTTTTAAAGTAATGGGTACGTATATATAAGAAGTCACAAAAGTTACAGAAGAAACGAAAAAGTATGAGATTTAAATATTTTGTAGTATTATGTAAAACTGAAAACAAGCTGCAAAATAGAGAAATATGGCTTTTTGAAATATCAACATGCCCCAATGATTCCTTAAAAAAACTTGAGTGGTACTACTTACATAAGGCAAATTATGAAAGTAATAGTTACGTAGTTCAATCGATATGTGCAAAAAGTTAAACGACGAAGCGGAAGTAAGAGCGTTAATGCAAAAGCACTTTTTCTAATTTTCTCTCGCTCAGAGAATTAACGAAAATAGTGCGTAGACGGCAATAGAAGAAACACTCCAGATGATTGTTTTGGTTTTGAGCGAAGTTGGATTATCTTTTAATCACCAGACGAGCGGGGAATGCAACATATGTGAGCGGCGCGCATATGTAGCGACAGCCATAATATGGCACACTTTCGGCGAAAGTTTGGCGCCAATCATCAACACTGCCCCAAAGTACGTCCAGTTTATTGCCTTGGTAATTTTGGGGCATGTTTTCTGATTTACACTGGATTGCGAGGCAATTATACCGAGATATGACAAGAACCTGTTAATTCAATTCTTACTTTTGGACCTATTGCGTGTCAAGGCATGCATTTTTGTGGTAAAAAGGTCGCTGATATTTATTGCTTTTGGATAGCTGTACAGAAAAATTAGAGACATAAATAGTACAAATTATGCTGCCAGGAACAAGAACCAAACCCATTACCTGCATACGAAAAACTAGATCCACTCATGATTTATTCAAGATTTCAAACATTTGCGTGAGGGAGTGGAAAAAAATGTTTCGAACATTGTTAATGCTTCTTCCTGGATGTTATTTTGGGGCCTCTCTCCCTTTAACTTTTTCTCTCTCCCTCTATCCCCCTCTCTCTCCAAATGCAAACTAAGCGACGGGACACTGGAGAGAAATTTTGCCACAAAACGTGCACGGCATAGAAACCCATTTGGGATTATGACTTGTCGCGGGTTTATTTCGGAAGTCACCTACTTTGTGAATACTCTTTTGAAAAATCTCAATCATTAAAGGGTCAGGTTCACGAAAAAAAAGTTCTGTGGAATAGCTGACAGTTTATTGGACGATGAATGAATGCATAGAAGGAGTAGATCGAGTAAACCTAGTCGAGTAAACCCACATATGTCGGAAATTATTGCCATCTCAGCAACTGGTAACGGGTTTAGAGAAGAAAAACCAAGCAAAAACAGATCGGAAAAAGCAAACATCATTCAACAAAATTAGATAGGAACTTGAAAAACTTGTCAGTAAACATCCGATTGAATTCTTGAATAAAAAAGTGAAAGTTCATCAAGTCTCGTCTGGACGTTAGCTCAAGAGATGCATAGTAAAAACATCTAAATCTAAAAAAATCTCAATCGTCCCCTTGCTCCCTTGTTCATGTACTGATCGTCTTCAGTGGTTTAGTGAAATTCCACGGTATTCCAGGGTATTCCGGTTCAGTGGTTTAGTGAAATTCCACGGTATTCCAGGGTATTCCGGTTCAGTGGTTTAGTGAAATTCCACGGTATTCCAGGGTATTCCGCGGTTGCCCAGGTATTCCATTGTGGTGCCCGGTATTCCAGGGTATTCCAAAGGTGTCTTACCCAATAAGCCGAAATGACGACGTAATAGTCATTTATTAAAGGAGCAAGATTTATGCAAGCTTACTTATTAATACTTACCCAAGCTTACAGCAACCTACACATGCAGACTTTACATCTTTACATATTCTCAATAAACCTTATATACACTGTATGGTTACATGCAACACAAATAGAACCACAGGAAAACGAAATAATTGCCAAAACCACAGAAAAAAACCGTCGTTGAAAAAAAAGCTTATCTGGCGACTGGTTCGCGACCATTTGGTGACCAGTTGCTGACAGTTTTCAACGAAACTTGGTCACAAATGTTCACGAAGAGGTCACCAAGTGGGCTGGCACACGAGAAACTATTGAACCATCACCAAATGGGTTCACCCATTGCCTATGATATGAACGCCCGCAAATTCAGCCAATGCTATTCAAAACTCCAAAACTCCAATCGTTCGTCCGTTTTCTATGCAATTGGCCAACGCCTAATTTCCCTGCATTTTTTTTTGAGCGAAACAATTTGCGAGAAGTTCTCTCCTGGGTTTGGTCATCTCCGAAAAATGAATGGATTTATTTTAAAGCGAAATATCGGCCGGTTTTAGAAACACATCGAATACACCAGCATTCTTTTGAAACACGTCGAATACACCAGCATCGAATACACCAGCATTCTCTATATATTATGCAAATGAATATAAATTAGGATAAAAAATCGAGCTAAATTCGGGCATCGTAGTTATCATCTAGGACTAGGACCTCAGCTTTAGTAGTGAAAGGTACCAAGCAGCCTGATAAAATATTGTGTCAAGTTGCATTTCGAGAGGCTCTCAGCTCTATTTGAATAAACATGTTTGAAAGATCAAGAAGTGTGGAGGTAAATAAATCAGCACGTAGCCTTTTGGTATGTGGATCTACAGAAGCCGAATTCACCAACACACGGGGAACCCTCCCTAGGCTCACGAGCGCTCTGAATCTCTTCTGCTCTCGCACCCTTAGGTCCCTGGGGAAGCCAGGGAGGGCCGCCTGCGTATTGGTGAATACAGCCTCTGATGTTCGCCGACATTCCTCCTTCCTGTAGTTATGATAATTAAATGAATTACCCGCGGTCTATCTGTCTACCTACTGAATCGTTTGCACCATGCTCGACGGCAACATGATCTACATATGCATACACTCAGAAGTCGTGGATAAAGGAACAGTCACCATTGTCTTAGATTTCACATCGCACAATTAGCCCGGATTTTGGTGAGCGCCTACATGGAAACCCAGATCCTAGAGCTGCGGAACCAACCTATTGGCCATTGGGGAGTGGTACTTCTTACTACCATGGGGCTATTGGGGAGATAATCCACATAACGAGCGCATTTGGAGCTCTCGTAGGTAAGAGGTAAGACTACCCTTTCTCGCGGGTAGTATACGGGATTTTTAGGTATCAGATATAGCGCAAGTAAGCCGTTCACAACAATTTACAGATAGCAAAAACTTAATATGTATAGAGCAAGGATGGGGTCAAAATATATTCTGAATGAACACTACTGAGGAACCTGATTAAGTTAATCAAAGAAATGTGAGAACGAGATTTAGTGAAAAGGGAAGCTCTAAAAAAAGCTGCTTTTATATGGAGGCATCGGGAGACATCGAGAGAAAACGCGGAATAGAGAAAGAGAGAGAGTGTGTGTAATAGAGACAGAGAGATCGAAGTTGAGAGGGAAGAGAGTGGAAAGATAGAGAGAACTTGCAAGATAGTGTTTCAGGTAGGTAGACAGATAGACCACTGAGAATTCATTTAATTATCATGACTACACAAAGGAGGAAGCGACAGGAAATTTGATGTTGTCCTCTGCCTCTCTTTCCTCTATTTCTCTCCCTGCTCTCTGTTTTTCTTTCTTCTCTCCTTCACCCTCTGTCTCTTGGTAACTCTCTCTCTCTCTGTCTCTTTGTCTCTCCTGCCTTCTCTCTCTCTCTATTCGTCGGAATCCGAAACCAATGTAAGGGTTCTCATCAAATAAGTTGATTGAAGCATACATCCACATGGGCACGTGCGTCCAGGCTGATGAACTCGTGCCCTATTTTAGCCATTAGGTTTTGCAACGTCTGGCCTTTATGGTCTGATCTCATTAAATTAACGAAATGTCTACAGTGTCCCAGGAGGAGTTATCTTCGCCTATGACTATGGTGAAATTCTGGAAAACCAAAGGGTCTGGAGCTGGAAAATTTCACAGATTTCACACACAAAGACACACACAGACACACACACAGACACACACACACACACACACACACACACACACACACACGCACACACACAATACCGCTCGTCTCCGGTCTGACAGAGTCCTTTACTATCCGCGCCTATACGCTTACACTCAGGGTTACAGACTGAGTGACAGTGAAGAGACAAGAATGCGCAGTGCACAAACTTCAAAGGTCAATGTAGTCGTAAATAAATAGTAACCATCTTTGTGAGTAACCATCTGGAAGACCATGTTGATACAATAGGTGGCCACTCAGTTATCGTAGGTCTCTCTCTCTCTCTCTCTCTCTCTCTCTCTCGCACGCACTCTTTCGTCATAGACCATTTGGTCCAGAAGAATACACATTGTTGATTCGACTGGTCCTTCCGCCGTCTATACTCTTTTAATTTTTGATGGAGCGCTTTTTACTTTTCAGCGCGATTCATTAACGAATGCACGGAACGGAAATTAAGCCCTTTTTTGACGCTTTTGACCAAGCGGTCATCTACGGTCAAGTTTTTCTGCGGTCGTCGTCTGACCAATTTATTAAACGTTTTGCGTAGGGATCGGTCAGTAGCGGTATGAAGCATGTTGAAGCAAATAAATATAAAAATGTTGAAGAAAATAAATATAAAAATGTTGAAGACATTGCGCTTAGCAAAACAAGACACAAATGTTCCAAGGAAAGAAACACTCGCAAACTTTATACGACCCGTAACTGTGCGTTTATGTCGGTTAACAAAAATTGTCTAAGTCTGACGTAAATGGGTGGTGAATAAAGTCCTGAGCACGAGTACATAAAAGTCCCGAACATGTTTATTATTCGCCCTTTCTTGGGGCACAGAATCAGCGATAAATATGTTTAATTGTCCATGTGAAAACGTCATCATGATGAAGTTATGAAACGTGGATGATCCTACTTACGAAATCGTCTTGCGAAGGCTCCTGAAATAGAACAACATAGATAAAAAAAGAGATAGCTCGACTTTGTCTCCAAACCACTAAGGATTCCGGCGAGCAAAACCAGCAGATAAAGAAAAAGATAAAACCAGCAGAGCCCAACGTAAACACGATTCCCTAGCTAGGTAACGATTTCCTAGCTGGTCTGTCCCCGGATGAAACGTTTTAAAAAGTTTTGGAAAATGGAGAAATAAGGAGATGCACCTCCCGTGTTTCCATTGTTGTTGTTGTTTGTCCATTGTCCCTGGCCACCCTGATTTTGGGCTTCTGTAACAAAGCAATCATTCTCCACTTTTTGTAATACGCAACAACAATAATTCAGAAAGATTAGTGTAGTCACTACGATTACATGTTAAAGCGAAATGCTAGCCCCTTTGGAAAATTAGCATATGATAGGCAAATCCTATGTATCCTATCCTAAATATGTACGATCGTCCACAGCAATCGTACAAAATTAGCATAGAATACATAGGATTTGCTTATCATATGCAAATTTTCCAAAAGAGCTAGCATTTCGCTTTAAAGGCTACGTGGGGTACACGATCATAAACTAGTAATTCTAATACGTATTATAGTACTTTTCTCTACATATTACTCCTTTATATAGGTTTGTCGAGTTTGTCGAAATTTAGATTACAGCAATATCAGGGTGAATGGAAGAAAGTTTCCGTGTCAGTTTAATAAGCCAATACTACTTCGACTACCTGTTTGTCCTCCTCCTGAATTCTGGCCTCCCTGACTGGCTGTCAATGGTCCGGGGTAGGGATTCAACGGCATAACCACACCGGTTCCACCATTGTTGTTATTTCCTGCAATAGTGGTTCATTACTGCGTTCAAAGCCTTTTATCTTTCCGAAACACAGACTGAGGAAGGTTTCATCCTAGCGGCGCCCTGATGCCCTACGGTGGTGTATGTATATGGGCATATGGGCACACGGCTGTTTTCCAGGATAGTAGTTTGTCCGCAAGAAAGGTTACCATACCTGGAAATTGTCCATTTCCATTCTGGCCGTTAGGAAACGTGCCGGGTTGCACTGGTGGTGTTCCGCCATTGTTAGTTCCTATATAGCGCCAATATGTTTACATTCATCAACTACTTTTGGTAACTTATCCAAGTGTACTTCTTATTGTCGAACTACAAAGAAGTGATGCATTTCCTATTTGTTTTAGGGTACGAAAAGTCTTGTTTCGTTAGGCTTGTTGTAAATGTTTCACGCTTCAATCTTCAATTTTCCATGACATGTTCCGCAGATGTCCTGCGAAGCAGACGACGAGTTTCGGAGGACAAATTACTCGACGTCTCCGGGCTAGGGTAGGGCTGTGCTGGTTTAGTCAGTTTTTTTCAGTTACCTGGTTGAACTACTTGCTGATCGGCTCCAAGAGCAATCCCCATTAAGGCGTTCATCATCTCGTTTTGAGCAGGTGTGAGTTTCGCAAGCTCGGCTTCAACACTGCGCACAAGCTGAATTTGGAAGTTGGTCTCTTTTCATGGAAGATCTCCTCCCTCCCTCTCTCTCTCCGCTCTCTGGCTCTCGCGCACTTCATCTCTATCACTTAACTCCCTTCCTATTTAGATAAGAATACCTGTTCTACTGTCTGGGTTTTGTTGTCTTGGATAGCAAATATTCTGGAGATTGTGTTCTGAAGATTGTTGAGTGTTGCAGTCACGTTACCTGAAACAGTCGTCTCCAACCATTCAACTATCAAGTACTATCATCAATAAGTTTTCGATGTTAGCTGAACTTTCCAACCTAACAATAAGCAAAATGCGTGCCTACCCTTCAGTAGCGTAATATTGTTCTTTTCTTCTTGAAGCTGCGTATTGTACGCCGCCTGGAAAATTGTTGGGTAATTTAAAAATAAACATATATGTTACTCCAAGCTGCATTTGTATTGACCTGCGTTACTTTTGTTTGATTGCATGCCGTAATGTACAGACGATATGTGGACAAAAAAATGTATATTAGTCCTCGTTAAGCGTCTAAGTTCTGGAACCGTAAATTCTCTGCCACTATTTCCATCTATGCTCACTACACACAAGTTACAAAGTAACCGTAATTATGACAACAATTAACTCACCGAAACATTGAATTTTGCCGCCCATTGCGTCAGCTGTTGATCGCGTTGCTGGATGGTCAGCTCAGTTTGTTGCATAATACTCATGAATTGCTGCTTAGCATCGGCCGATGCTGCGAGCACGAAAGAAGGAAGGGTGGTCATAGAACCGCCGAATACCGACCGACCAAAGTTGTTGGAGAAGGCGTTCTGCGAAGACGTGCACCCAGTGTTAGTTCCCTGGGTTTGGTCACCGGGGAAGACTCCCTGGCCTCCTTGGTTGGTATTTCCTCCGGGAAAGACACCCTGGCCTCCCTGGTTAGTGTTGCCACCTGGGAAGACTCCCTGGCCTCCCTGGTTGGTAGTTCCACCGGGAAAGACACCCTGGCCTCCCTGGTTAGTGTTGCCACCTGGGAAGACTCCTTGGTTTCCTTGGTTTGTATTGCCACCGGGAAAGACTCCTTGGCCTCCCTGGTTTGTATTTCCTCCTGGGAAGACTCCCTGGTTTCCTTGGTTCGTATTCCCTCCTGGGAAGACTCCCTGGCCTCCCTGGTTGGTGTTGCCTCCTGGGAAGACTCCCTGGCCTCCTTGGTTAGTGTTCCCTCCTGGGAAGACTCCCTGGCCTCCTTGGTTAGTATTCCCGCCTGGGAAGGCTCCCTGGTTTCCTTGGTTAGTATTGCCACCGGGAAAGACTTCCTGGTTTCCTTGGTGAGTATTGCCACCGGGAAAGACTCCCTGGTTACCCTGGCTGCCTTGGTTAGTGTTCCCTCCTGGGAAAACTCCCTGGTTACCCTGGCTCCCTTGGTTAGTATTCCCTCCCGGGAAGACTCCTTGATTTCCCTGGTTAGTGTTTCCTCCGGGAAAAATTCCCTGGTTAGTATTATCTCCGGGGAAGGCGCCCTGGCCTCCCTGGTTCGTGTTGCCTCCTGGGAAGCCTCCTTGGTTTCCTTGATTTCCCTGGTTAGTGTTCCCTCCTGGGAAGACTCCTTGACTTCCTTGGTTTCCTTGATTTCCCTGGTTATTATTTCCACCTGTGGAGACTCCTTGGTTTCCCTGGTTAGGGACGACTCCTTGGTTTCCTTGTTGATCAGGGAACACTCCCTGCCCTCCTTGAGTAACGACGCCCAGTACTTGGTTTCGAACCACAACGCCCTGCTGTCCCTCACTTGTGACGAAGGGGAGACCAAACGGATTGGATCCTTGATTCAGCTCATTCTGGTTCACGGGCAGTACTAAAGTATAGTCATTAGATTTTTCTGAATGTCCTTGCTGCTGGATAATGGGTAGGGATACAATACTTTAACTATAGAGTCTGCTCTGCTCATCCTTTACGTTATGTTTACGTGTGTGTGGTAGACTGGCACCTCGCATCGTCATTATACATGTGGTATAAAACGGTTTCTTGGGGTATATGTTGCAACATTAATTTATACTGTTGAACCCTGTAGTAAATGATATTCACCAATAAACCATAATATTTTCATACCTTGAGTGTTTACAGGTGGACGAAAAAATGCGGTTGCCCCCACAATAAACAAGTACAGGGTTTGAACTTTCATAGCTAAAATATTGCACTTGGAAGAATATTGGGTGCACAAAAAAGTTCGAAAGAAGCTCGACTGTACTTAAAAGTTATCGGCTTATTTTATTTGCAGCACTGCATATTATCTCATATTATCTTTTGTTTAACTGCGTTTTAGCTTATAAACAATAAGTAGTAAGTATTTGCGAGAAAATTTGCGTATTTTGGAAAAAAACACGCTCAAAAATAAAAACAGTGCAGTGTTACGCATTCAACATGTATTAGTATGATAAAACAACACGGGGACGCTTCGAAAAAAAAAACTAGTTTTAGCAACTCTTTACAGTATTGACAGCGTTCAGAAAAATGGCGCGAATTTAAATCTGCGCGCGCTTTAGAATACACCCTATCCTACATGCTCGTCTTGTAAAAAACCTTGTCATTGATAGAAACTAAACAGAAAATATTGAAATAAAAAATAGAAAAGGTTGAATTACGGAGTGCTTGACGTGGTAATTTCCCGTTGAAGACATATTATATAAAGCGCACGATGCGCCCTCATCCAGCTGAACAAACAAAAGAAAAAGTGAAAATCATCGAATAATATTGATGACTAATACATATATCATTGTTCCGGAGGGTTCTTACGAAGATCGTAGAGAGCTATGCTAAAGCGGTATAATAGTTTTTGAAACGCATGCTTTAGAACAACATTGTTACGTATTCTGTTAACAATAAGCGGGGTCGATTTATATTATAATCATACTCATACATGGGAATGCAGTTTAATGCATGCGTTTCAACCAGATGTTATACCGCTTTAAAACACATGAGCGAAACTACCAACAAATAACTAAAGTGTCCACTAAATGAATGACGATCTTGGTATCACCTGTATGTTTTCAAAATTCCCCAATCAGTTGATAAAATTTTAAATCTAATTGCCTGAAGAAGGCTCCGACCGATCTTTGCAATTAGGTCTTCTTATGCGTGATTGAAATTAATATAAAATTAATATAATCATCGCAGATCTTTTTTACGTGGAAACAGACTCCCACGAGTAACCAAGTAATAGCAATGAAGTAAATTATTCACAGCTTTTTATGGCTATTTTCCTTTTCATAAAACTGGGTAAAACTGACGTAATGTAATTAAAAATTGCAAGCTTATAAATCCTAACCCCAAGCCTCAACTTCATATGGCGTAAACTCGTTATTAGAATATACCTTAGCTTCGTTCCACGCTAGTTCGCACATTTATCAGAACAAATATTTTTTTACGTAACCTAACCTAGACATATCTAGGAATACTCTTTCATAAAAGCCAACAGTGACCAGTAATCATCAGAGTACCGTGAAGCGCGGTGTCTTAGGCTTAGGCTTAGGCTTAGGGTTCCCTTTGGTCGACGTTCTTTCTTTGTATTGATTTTACCAATACACTAATTATACCAGAGCTCCGTGCCTGGAGTTCGATGCCTGTCAGGTTTCAGAATTTGCTTTAATTTCAATTCCTGTCCCGTTAATTTCAAAAGGTTTTAATTTCAAATTCTATTCATCCATAAAAATGGGTTTTCCGGCCCTTGCCAAACCAATTGCTTTTTCTTTGTATTCCGCACTATAATTCGTACAAATTTCCAATATTTCAAATCACGAGCTTCACTGTTCAGGTACTCCGTGTAGCTACAAATTACGATATTATCGTTATTTAATACAATGTTAAAAGTACTTTACGTCTTGGTTTTCTTATCCTTTGTGTTGGCAAACTACACAAACATTAACACGAAAACAAAATGATGTTAGATAGTGCACTTTAAAGCGAAATACCGGACGCATCGTGGGCAGCTGAATTTTATTTATTTATGCTAAGTTGCTCGGATTTAGCTCGATTTTTTATTCTAATTTATGTTCATTTGCGTAAGCTGCATACAATACTGGTGTACTCGATGTGTTTCAAAAACCGGTCGGTATTTCGCTTTAAGTAAGTACGTTTTGAAAGATCATATCTACATACTGCATTTACTATCTGCATAGGTAAACTTACCAGAAGCGCCTTATCACTACACAAAGAAGTGCCGTGAAGTCCATACCCTGAATAAATGTCTTTTGAAAGTGATCGCAGTCACTTAAAATTCGCCTTTTTACTTCAATTATCCATAAACATGAAAAAGCTCCTAGAAAAATACCATTCCGGTGTCAATTTACTGAAAATTTAACCCAGGGAAGAAATCCCCTCGGTTGTGTTTTGATAAGATACAGTATGACAACGACAACTGAGACAGTAGAGCAGAGACTTTCCCTCTTCCCGGTTTTTCTTTGTATTGTCATCATTGGCAACCGGCCAAGTCCCGTTGCGATTTAGAAAACACCCCATTTTGTCAAAAATCAAAACTCAACACAAGGGATGTTTTTCCCTGTGATAAATTTTCCGTAAATTAACATCGGAAAGGTATTTTTCCAGGTGTCTTTTTATATTCATTGATAATTGAAGTAAAAAGACGATAATGAAGTGACTGCGATCCTTACTATCTCTTCATAATTTCATTGTGATGCCGCCCTCTTTGTATGATTTTAGTTAATGACTAAATAAATAAATAAAAATATATTTTACAACAAGAGTCCTGACTGTAGCCTAGTCATCTGGAACTCGTCGCCTACTGCTCATATGTTTGCGGAACCAGTCTTACGTTTTCAACACTGTATGGGATTTGCAAATATCCCAAAAATTCGGTGTGATTCTGTCAATACTACCGTATTTCTGCACGAAACTTACATATATAATATGGACAAATAAAAAAATATTCTTGTTTAGTTCCAATATACTGTAAATTTTCATCATTCTTGGAAACCCTAGTGCTGAACCAAAGGTTCACGATCTTGCAGCGTAAAACATTTATTTATAGGTTTTTTTGGTGTTTGTCTTTTGTTCGATGGCTATCTCTAACTAATTGTAAGTGTAGGATTTATTCTGAGCTGAGCTACCAAAGCACTTATTATCGTAAATACGATCGTCGACTTAAACCGACTTTGCTGACAAAAAAGCCTTTTTACAGATATGTTGGGAAAATTGGCTCATTTTCATTTTCATTTCGTAAACATTTCTAAAATGGGGCAGTTTAATTACTTACTACACAGCTCAAAGTAACATTGATTTGCAATGATATAGTGACTATTATATAATCAGTTAAATCTTGTGTATTTAGCCGGATAATCTGTGCCTGGAAGCTTAGCAAACACAGCCAAATGGAAAGTGACATTACTTTACTATTGAATGATTGGATTTTATTCTTGTTTGGTGCACATTTATGGCTTTATTCACCATGTATGAGTTGTTAAAAGGATTATTTCATATTTGTTGAATTTATTATAATTGTATGCTTCCACTAAATGACTGTGAGCTTTTACAATTATTTATAGTTACTTTTTTTTTCTTTTGCTTCATAGCGAATGCACGCAAGTTTTAGGTGAAACCATTGGTGCACTTGGTGACTTTTGTCGTGACCTGGTCACCATCTGGTCACCAAATGGTCACCAAATGGTCACTAACCAGTCACCAAATGGTGTTTTTCGGTGAAAACCATTTGGCCACCGACGGTTTTCTGTGGTTTCGGCAATTATTCCGCTTTCTTGTGTAATAGTATATATCCCTGCTTTCATACGCATGTGAATGGCTTGTGGCATCAAAGACCAGGTTTTAATTTCTTGCACTTTGAACATTTCTTGCTCACACTTGTTATGATGATATTTGATCCTATTATGCACAATTATCAGTGTATTGTTTTATGAAACAGCTTTAAAACGGCCATTAGATACACCTTTAAAACGTCGAATAGTGATGACGTCACCATGTGCCGGAGGCTCGTATCTTTCAATTACCTTCATTAGCGCTGGCTACTTCCGTCTTAGGAAAGGCCTTACGTGAAAACACGGGAATTAACCATTCTATTATGCTAATGGGGCTCGGAGCCATAATCCTAATACACCTTTAAGCACAGTCCGCTAATACTTACTTGGTACTTAGTACCATCTACTGTAACCAAGTGAAATTTAAGAAACACCTGCTGTTTGACGAATTCAATTTCACAAACTTAATGAACTAAGTGACGGGAAAATTAATTTTAATGTTTTTTTTGCCTTACACGTCATCATTTGCTGTGGTTCCTTCTAGTGAATGTACTTTCTGAAATATTTTCAATCGTGTGTTTTGAAGCATATTTGTAATATTTCGTGCTTCTATTTGCAATTAGCTTAGAATGTTGTTAATCCGAATTTCTTACAGGCTAATTCACTCTCTCTCTTTACCTCTAGCTCTCTACCCCTGACTTCATCTCTCTCCTCTCCCTTTCTCTCTTTCTCTCTTCCTCTCTCTACCCTATCCATTTCACCCCCTCCCCCAACGCTTGTCTACCTCTCTGCGTCTCTCCCTCCCTCCACGCACTCTCCTAATGAATGCATTCCAATTTGCGTCATCTGATGCCAGAGGCCGCAGTGTCGATTAACTTGGCCCCCAGCGGGCCCCGCGTCCTGTTCCTTGCCCAGGACCGCTCCCTTGCCCTTGCCCGGGAACTTGCCCACGACCGCGCCCACAAATATCCGAACTTTTTCAGTCGTAACTTTACTGTTAAGCTGTATTTGGTAAGACTCCTCTGCTTGACTTACTCGTTTATGAGTGAGTTTTATGTTTATTTGTGTTTGATGTTATCACGTTGTGTTTACGCCGTAACTGCACTCAACTGCATTTAGAACTCTTAAGCTCAGGTTCGTCTCTAGTGGTTTGTGTTTCACTTTTAACACGACGCCATAAAGCGGTGTGGTAGGTGGTTTGTGACCAACTTTTGCCTTATTACGTAAACCTCCCGCATTGCGTTTTAAAATTGAGTCTCATCGGTTTTCGAAGAAACATGTAGATAATTGCGTTATTGTCTTCTTCTCTCTCTCTCTCTCTCCCCCTCTCTCTCCCACTCTCTCCCTCACTCTCTCTGTCTCTGTCTCTCTAACTCTCACCCTCTCCCAATATTAGTGGGTTTTTTTTTATTTGTTGTCCACGCATTTTCTATTCCATTTCTTGCATTTGTGTGTTTTCTCGATGATGTAAGGGGGGGGGGGCTCGCCTTATTTGGGTTGAATATCATTTTCCAGAGCCCAGTTCCCAGTATTAGACCACCACCGCCTCCACAAATATCACCTCGCTCTTTTATCCCTCACTCTCTCCCACTCTCTCTCTCTCTCTCTCCTCGCTCTCTCTCTCTCTCTCTCTCTCTCTCTCTCTCTCTCTCTCTCTCTCTCTCGACTTCTTCCCTTTTTTGCCCAGGTCGAACTCAAACTCAACGGCTCATCCGGGGTTCGTCGGTTTTCAGAAAAACTCGTTGATCTCTTCACGAATGCATCAGTCTCCAATGTATACCCACTTACTCATCAACATAAGGAATATTCGTATTTTTCAAGTGGAGAGAACTTAGCATTTCTGAAAACAAATCAGGATTTAGGATATTCAAATTAGCATAGAGTGGGTGGTGTTTGGGCACCCACTGTATGCTAATTGCCCCCCCCCCCCCCCCGGGTTTACAAACTCTAAATCCGGGACGGTAATTTGTAGAACCACCATCCGTATTATACGTTTTGCGTACTATTATAGATTATTGGATTGTAGGAAATGGGAGAACCCACTTGGTGACGGTTCACTGTTTTTTTCGTGGGTGTGCCCATTTGGTGACCAATTCGTGTCCAACTCGTGGCCAAGTTGCATCGAAAATCGTCATCAGATGGTCACCAAATGGTCATGAACCATTTGGTGATCGGCCAACGACGCCAACAACGTCTGTGGGTTCGGTTAATTATTTAGTTTTTCTGTGATTGCACATACCTGGAAATTTTCGTTTATTTAATTTCCCTAAAAGCTGTTTTTATAGATTCTTTTAACTTAAAATTGTGTGTGGGACGAATGTTCATTTCTGTGAAATCAGCAAAACATTTAGCAAAATCGCTACAGACTAATTTGTTTGAAATCGGCCAAAAATTAAGTCAAAGTTGTGAAATGTTTTCCTGGAATCAGACAAAAACCCAGTGCAAGTCATCATATTATTTAAAGCGGTATAACAGGACAACTGCATTCCTACGCATCACATGCAAATGAGTATGATTCGAATAAAAAAATCAAGCTCAATTCGAGCTCACTTATCTGAAATACATAGGAATGCAGTTGTAGGTTTCAAAAAGCGGCCGGCAGACAATTTTTTAATTGTCTATTACATTTTTTTACAATCACGCCCACTCTCGAACCCGCCCCCACCTCTTGTAGTTCACATAGCTTCCATGCGAACTTGGTGACAAATAGGAGCGATTAAGAGTCATATTTAAAGCGGTATAACACCCGGAGTGTGAAACGTTTGCTGGAGAACTGCATTCCGCTGTATTTATTACGTGTTCCGTTTTCCTCTTTCACTTTCCATGAGTAAACGACACTCTGCATGCAATACATGGGAATACGGTTGTGCAACATACTTTTCACAAATCGGGTGTTCCACCTCTTTAAAGATACTCAGCAGCCTCAAAACTTTCTTTTGTTTTAATTTTGAGGAAGTGCCTGAAAATATGGTGCTATGTTATACTGTTGCATATTTACGTAATACATTGTAAATATCATTGTACCCACTTTTGAAACATATGTTGGACAACTGCACACCTTTTGTATTACAATCTTCAAAGTAGTTTTCCTTCTGTGCCGGAAATTCCCAGAATGCCGCAGAAATTTGCATACAGTAAATAGAAATACAGTAATCTAGCGCATGTTGAAACCCGGCGCCATACCTCTTTAAAATAATGACCCATACGATAATTTTGTGGCGAGTGCATTTTTTCAACAGCCTAATTTCTGAATTTTTCTAAGGTGTTCCCCAGGGCCTATAGTTTCCTGTCCGATTATAACTAAAAGAAATCAAATAAGTGTTCATTCTTCGACATCTAGTTTTCAATTATTTTACGGCTTCCTTTTTTTGTTTAAGAATAACAAAGCATCCACATGCACTAATAATGTTTTAATCTCATTCTTGCACTAATTTATGTACTACAATACAACGTGAAACTTCGCGCCATCGCCGCGCAACATTGGCGCCATCGCCGCGCGTAAAAAGAGGCTCCGCTACAGCGGGGCGGCACACCCATTTTGCGCCACACGCGGCCAGTAATATCTAGAACTGGCCTTATTCTCGGCTGAGGACGTCTCAGGTACAAGTCATAATCTTTGAACATTGTACTGGACCATAACAGAATATAATTATTAATTCTTATTTATTAATCTGCTTGACTCAGGTCTCATTTCGCGTGTCTAATATTTGCACGTTTCATAATCGACAACAGAAAGTTAATCCTTCTTTTGCGCTTGTTCTATCTATATTGAGATTGGGGCGTCTTACACTTTGGCAAAATTAACTTGTACACATTTATAATCTCCCCCGTGTATAGAAAACGGAAGTTGACGTTGTCCATATCTCTCTCCCTCTCTCTCCCTCTCTCTCTATCTCTCTCTCTCTCCCTCTCTCTCTCTCTCTTGATATCTCCCACAAACATCTCTAGTTGTCTGTCACGTGCTGTCTCAACGAGTACATAATATAATGTTCTAATATAGTTAATTACCTTTCTTCACCTTACTTTACAGTTAAATACAGTATAACAGTTCCCCGGGGATGGTAAACTTAGCGCCCCCACAGGGAGCGCCTCTTACGATACCGTATTTTCATATATGTACTCTTTATATTACATTCAAAATATGATCGCGCTTACAATAATTTTCGACTAGCACGTGCTACTGTTTTGTAATGTAAATTCATACAAAAAAAAAACCCGCTACAATTTCATGTCCCGAAAAAAGGGTAGACAATTAATTAATTTCCCTGCGCACTATTTCGTTCAGTGGCTACAGAGTTACCGTAGTCGCTGGCAAAAAAAACCGCATACAATTTTTGTAAAAACGTTTACCGAGCCCCATAAATTACAATTTTTGATATTTTGTACTTGAAGGCACGTAAGGTTAATACTGAGAACTTTAGTTGTTTTGCCGAAAATTAAGAGTTTGTTGGTAGCGCGTGGGAGTGTTTAAAGTTTAAAGTGAAATGCTATGGTGCGCGACAAAAAGTTGCGCCTAACAATCGCCACAATGACGCCAGATGCTCGTCAGGTTCTCGCGAGTTTAGTTGTTCATTGTACATTTTATATAGAAAATACATTTATATACTGCGAGACGCTGGCGAGGATAGGGCGAAGTCGACGCGCGCATTTATATTCAATCCTAATTTTTCCTCGAGACTTCGCCAGGTTCTCGCCGCGCGACATTTCCACTCCAGTTTCTCGCCGCGCGACATTTCCACTATAGGTTCTCGCCGCGCGATATTTTCGCGCTAGGGTCTCACCACGCGACATACCCACGCCAGGTTCTCGCCGCGCGACATTTTCACGCCATTTTCTCGCCGCACGACATTTTCACGCCAAGTTCTCGCCGCGCGACATTTTCACGCTAGGGTCTTGCCGCGCGACATTTTCACGGCAGGTTCTCGCCGCGCGGCATTTTCACGCTAGGGTCTGGAAGCGCGACACTTCACGCCAGGTTCTCGCCACGCGACATTTTCACGCCAGATTGTCGCCGCGCGACATATTCACGCCATTTTCTTGCCGCGCGGCATTTTCAAGCCAAATTCTCGCCGCGCACCACTTGATTTCTTGTAGTGTCGTGGGTGGCTATGCATTTGTATGTTGACCTTTAGGCAGAATTTTGTTCGAGGGTAATTGTCCAGAAATCTTAACAATTGTACCCACAACCAGCTTACACTCCCGCTTACACCCCCGCTTGCACCCCCACTTTACACCCCCACTTACACCCCCGCTTACACCCCCGCTTACACCC
The DNA here is from genome assembly GCA_036852015.1 of Pelodera strongyloides. NCBI lineage: Eukaryota > Metazoa > Nematoda > Chromadorea > Rhabditida > Rhabditidae > Pelodera > Pelodera strongyloides. Next base: position 2,399 of record JAANDG010000928.1, on the reverse strand, counting down.
CCGCTTACACCCCCGATTACACCCCCTGTGGCCCAGCACCCAGTAATTTCTCTCTTCCCCCACTTTCCACTTACCAACAGTAATCTAAATAATTCCCGCTCTAAAGCGAACTACCGGTCGATTTTTGAAACACATCGAGTAGACCAGCATTCTTATGCAGCTTCTGCAAATGAACATAAATCAGAATAAAAAATCGAGCTAAATTCGAGAAAATTTGTACGAAAGAATTCAGTTGTCCACGGTGCGTTTCAAAAACCGGCCGGTATTTCGCTTTAAATATAACAATATGCCTTCTCCACGAAGACAACGGCCTGCGTTTCAAAACCAGCTACCACACCTCTTTATCGGTGACTAACCGAAAATGTTGACCGTAAGTTGAGGATTGTTTTCGTCCAATTGTCTGGCGCTTTATTTGTGCACGTCCTACATCGTAGCATCGAATTAGGCATATCTCTGAGTTTACTGTAACTGTGACTATCAGTAATGGTTTTTCCATCATTTTCCTTCCGACTATAGAAAGAAACTACCGTATTTCGGAACTACACGAAAATATCAACAGACAGACACAAATAGTCCCATGGCAGGTAGCCAGGTAGAACAGAGCAACTGTGCGTTTTTGTTTATAGCATGGCATGACGCACTTTCTATAATGCGTGTAAATTTTAAAGATATATTCAAAATTACGGTAGTCTGGCACACTATTTTGCAACTGATGCTTGGAAGCAAAACGTTTTTGCCATACATGGAAACCCCATAATGAATAGAGTAAGCTTATTAGAAGAGCGTAGTTTTGAAATGTGCAAAACAAAGATAAATGCTTTTCTGCATCTGCACCGTTTGTATTTCTACATGATAAGGATTTAAAAACTACAAGAGTCAAGGATAATATTTTAATAATATTGTTAATAAGATTTCTTGTGGGCCTCCATGTCCATAAGCTCTTAAAATTGAAGGATGAGAAAAACGATATACTTATATTGCATATCAGTTTGGTCGGCGCAATCTCACTTTTAATAAAAACATGTAATAATTTAATATAACAAGTTGAGAAAATAGCAGTATTTTTACCATTGTAAGAAGTGTGTGTGAAGTATTCATTTTCCGCTTTCCGCCTTCCGCTTTCCTCGTACTTGTTTCCACTTTCCGCTTTCCACTTTCCGCTTGCCGCTTTCCTCTTTCACTTTCCGCTTTCCTCGTACTGGTTGTCACTTTCTGTTTTCGGGTTGGAGAGAAACTACTAGACTTTTTCTTGATTCGCCCTTCTTCCGTTTCTCATGCACATTTGTGACGCGGCGACTCTCTGGCGCAGTTTTTCCTTTGCGCAGCGGCGCGGCACTGGCGAACATTTTACAACTTTCCTTTTACGCTGCGGCGCGTCACGGGCAATCACTTTCTAATTGTAAGTGCTTATTGGCTAAGTAGCACAAAACTCTAAGTATACTTTCGGCTAGGTAATATTGCTGTTTTTAGTGTTGGTGTTAAAAATTGTTCCCGATTGTCATTCTTTGTCGTGGTTTTCTTTATCCAAAGCCTACTAACTAACACTCGAAAATCCAGTTTTCTTGCAAAACTGTATCAGTACACTACTGATTCATTTTTTGTCACTTCTAATTTGAGTGTAGCATTTTAGTGTTTCTAAGTCCTAATAACACCTTATAGGAACCGGATCAGTCGTCTGATCCTTATGGTTAAAAGGGATAAGTTTCTTGGAAAAAATAGTTTTCGCAGAAGTGTTTTTTCCGACAAAATCACACCCAAATTTGCATTCAACACTTGCACAATTCCTGTAAGAGATTACGATGGATTGCATTTGCTGAGCCTTTAAAGGGATTGGCATTGGGGTGCTGACAACTCAACAGAGGCCGTTTTCACAAAAATTTACCGCTGGGCGTTCTCTCGGCAGAGAAAGCGAGAGAGCATGCTAAACAGGAGACGCCTGTAACCTACCTACCCCAGCGTTAAATTTTATTGGAACCGGCCTCAGGTCTTGATTTTTATTATTGGAAAGCATTGATTTGATAGAGAAGATACAATGTAAAATGTTCAAACATATTGGCACTAACATACAAAGGAGTCATAAGTCCGTACCTCGCAGTATAATATTGAAGAATCTGGTTTGTTGAATTTCCAATCGACGAGCTACCGTAGTCACGTAGAGTTTCTCGTTGCTTTTCAAAAAACTTTCAAGATAGAGGCCCACGAGAAAAAAACTTTTCTTCAATTTACTTGCACAGAATGTCCGGAATTTCAGAAATGCTACCGCATTTCTTTGCACCTAGAACTCACAGAGTTATTCCCCGGCAAACAGTTCAGCCAGGTACCGTTGTCAGAGACGTTTTTACGGTTTATATCCATCCATTGGCATTCTTTCTCTTCATAATAATCGTTAAACGAATAAA